>CM049857.1:5018890-5203890 GCA_027422415.1 Schizothorax lantsangensis | reverse complement strand
AGTGCAGTTTGTTGAGTGGAGCTGAACATGTGCTGTTCTGATGACGTCTGATAAAACACTAGACGTCACACATCACGACTCACAAGATCAGCGGTGATTTATTTATGGTTACACACAGCTTTAAGACGGGTTAAATTAAAGGACATTGTTCAACATGAATCCATTTGTGGATTTATTATGAATGGTAATAAAAAAGCAGGAAAAAACAAGTCCATATTTCCTCAAACCAAGCTAATAATAACAGCCATATGCATCATGTAATCTCACAAAATCCATGAAAAACACGAGTCCACAACACAAAGGGGAGTAAATTTAAACCAAAATGTAATAAGATGTAGGCTACCACAGAAGAAAGGGAGTATTTAACTGCTCTTTAATTACTGGAAAATGTAGAACAGATGTGCTGTGACTGAAGCAATGAATCTTTAGCAAGTCTGAAGAGAGTGCCCTCTACTGACTGATACAGATGTTTAATTGTATTATGTTTTAATAATTATTATTTTTTATTTATTTTATTATAAAATATTTAATATTTTATTTTATTATTTAATTTTAGTATAACTTTATACACTTTTTTTTTTTTTTTTTCTGGATTTAATGATCTCCATTAATGTGCTGTAAGCAGACTGCGATCGTGTCTTAGACCATAAGCCGAGACCCAGAGCAGGACTCTGCTGTAAGTAATGAGACCCGAGGCAGATGAAGGCCAGGTTAATGTAGTTTCAAGAGTTCCCAGGACCACGACCGTTGGTTAGGACTCCAGCTCTGCCATATGATTATTTTAAGAGCTTCACCAGGTTCTCAGTACCTGCAGGCAGAGCCGTTCACAAGAGGGAACCCAGGGGTCAGAGTTTGACTGGTTAGCATGGCCCGGTTAGCCTCTGCTAGCAGCACCATCTGGCAACAGAAACATCTCTCTTCATTCACTGACAGCCATTCAGAAGGAGCTTCGTGTTCTGGTGGAATACAGTTTGGTGTGTGCAACCTATGAATTGCAAATGTAACATTATATTAAAGTAGATGGTTTTTAAGATTTTATGCAGTCCAAAATACTTTTCAAAGATGTACTAAATATGAACAGCGTGGCCTAAGGAGATATATTTTTAAATTGATTTGTTTAAACCTTCAAATGTACTAATTTATTACAAAATGTACTTAAAGAGGCAAGATAATACATTTCCAGTCTTAAAATATTGAGAAATATTATTACAATTTAAAATAACTTTTCAGTGTGAATATATTTTAAAATGTAATTTATTTCTATGATTTCAAAGCTGAATTTCTTGTCCAGTGTTTAGTGTCACACGATCCTTCAGAAATCATTCTGATATTCAAGAAGCATTTCCTATTATTATCAATGTTGGAAACAGTTGTGCTGCATATTATAAATATCTTTAGTGTCACTTTTAATCATTTCAATGCATCCTTACTAAATAAAAGTGTCAATTTATAAAAAAAAAAGTTTTCAAATTTTAAAAACTTAAAGACTTTTAATATATTTAAAAATGTATCTGAGAATGTATTTTTTTTGAAAAAAATGTAAATATAAGTCTGAAAATATACTTTTTATATTGTATGTTTTATGAAATATGTCTAAAATATATCTGAAAATGTTTTTGTATATTTTTTCTAATTATATATAAAAAAATCAAATATTTCTTCTATATTTCTTCTATATTTTATAAAATATATCTGAAAACACACACACACACACATATATTTGTATTATTTTTTTTATTATTATTATTATTTTATGAAAGGGATGCACCGATTGAACATCTCACATTGAAATGAATAGTGATGCTATATAAAGGATAGCGTTCTTCATATTATATGGTTTGTGTTTCTGTGTTGTCTTGGCAACTTCATAAGCCTGTGCTAAATGTCACAGTAGAAATTGATCTGACTTTTGTTATCTTCACAATAATTGCTTGGATGCCACTATTAAAGGACTGTGATGCCGTGATAATTGCTTAATTGATTAGGATCAATAACGGAACGGTTCTTTTCAATGAAAGTCCAGAGCCGATGTGCTGGATGTCATGACCGTGTGCACTGCTTTCACACATCAGGAGGGTGTCGTACGGCTAGGACTTCTGTTAACAAGGATGCTTTGGAGGCCAGTATCTGTCTCTACACAGGTTACACACAGACAGACTCAGTGAACTGTCATGTGTGACTGCTGATAGAGCAGAAGGGGTTAGTCAGGCAGGCAGTTTGTCTTCCTGTAGGGTTTCAGGAACATAAAAGCAGCCACTGCAGCTCTTCTTGCTCTTCCTTCTGAATACTGATTCCTCTTCAAGTGTTTGTGTGTATGTGTGCTTATAAATGTTTCAGTCATATGTACATGTATATTACATTTGTTTTTTTAATTAAGTATTAAGTCTCTTCTGCTCACAAAGGCCGCATTTATTAATTAATAAATACAGTAAAAACAATAATAATGTGATATAAATTAGCAATTTAAAATAACTGTTTTCTGTCAATATATTGTAAAATGTAATTTATTTCTGTGATCAAAGCTGAATTTTCAGCATCATTACTTCAGTCTTCAGTGTCACATGATCTTCAGAAATCATTCTAATATGATGATTTGCTGCTCAAGAAACATTTCTTATAAAAATGTTGAATACAGTTGCGCTGCTTCATATTTTTTGAAAAACTGTGATACTTATTTCCAGGTTTCTTTGAATAGAAAGTTATAAGTAAAACAATTTTTTTTACAAGTATTTACTCTGACCTTTGATCTAATGCATTATTGCTTATTTGAATAAAAATATTAATTTCTTAAACTAATACTTTTAAATGGTATGATGTTTGCTTTTTGTTCAACATTGATTTATTTTAATCTAGTAATTAATTACTAGTAATGTCAAAGCTGCTCTTTTCCTTGTAATGAAAGTGAATGGTAATAATACCATTTCAGTAAATAACACTTAAGTTTTGGTCTGTTTTTCACATAAAGTTGTCATATGATATTAGAAAACTTATGATAAAATGCATAAGTTATACTGACTACTGTCATTCTTTTTATGGTGCTTTTTATTCTTTTTTGTATGTATGTACCTCAAACATTCTGCTAAACATTGATATCACACTAAATTATGCGAGTCTTATGGGTTCTGTTGTCAGAATATTAGTTTCTGGGTGAAATATTGCTTTAAGGAACTCAATTTACTCTCATACAAACAAAGCCAAACTCATTTTGAGGCCTGTCAAACAATCTCTCCCTTACAACCCGACCCTTAGTCTCCTCGTGTGAAAACGCTGCCGCAGAGTTTTATGGGCAAAAGAGGTTAAACTGGAGGAAAAGCAATTACCTTCAACAAAGCCATTGTTTGACAAACATTTTTATATATATATATTTATGTAGGCACCTTCTCAGCAGATCATGTTCTCAACACTAGGTGGAGCTGTGGATGAAGCCACAGTTCATTCCTATACACTCAATTTGTATATGCAGTTATAAAGTCTTAATTCAGTAACTATACATTTTTATCAATTAAAAGGAATAAACGAATATGCATGTTTTTGCAGCCTAAATATATCTTTATAGCTGAGGAGTTTATGGGCAAACAGGCTAATGTATACTCGCACGCATGTGGCCGCACATAAATCTTTCTGTTTCCATCTGTGTATATCCATATTCATAGAGCTACATGCTGAGTGAGCGTGTATGTCTTTGAGAGAGACACTTGTTGTATGGATGGCATGAATCATGCTGAGTGTTTGGGATTAGCACTTCAAAAGGATTATTAATTTATCAAAGGCAAGATGGTACTGCAGCACCGGCTCAAAGCCAGCAAGAATAATCGACTTCACACTCACACACAAAGCAACATATATCTCAACATCTCTCAAACACAATGGCACAACCCACACAAACACACTAACACACATCCATACACCCACACACTGATAACCTGCTGACATATTCATACTACAAAAATCAGACAAGACACAACAAAAAAGTCAATTAAGTCTGGATTTTATATATATGCGTGTGTGTGTGTGTGTATATATGTGTGCACACTCTATAAAATGCTGGGTTGAAAACAACACAACTTGGGTTATTTGGCAACCCAGCGCTGGGTAAATATTGGACAGAACACATGTTGGGTTATTTTTACTTTAAGTGTATTCAACCGTTCTCTGTAATTGCTTTTTACCGAAATAGTGCTAATTCTCGTGCCGGTGTGTCGCTGGAATCTGAGCCGGTGAAGGGCTGCTGTTCGTGGGGGTGTTGTGCCCAATTCTGACCCCTGCCAGATTATTACCCCCCTAGTATTGGTAGGTTTAGGGTTAGGTGTGGGGGATGGGTTAGGCAATCAGGTAGCGATTTCAACGAGGGGGGTAATAATTTGGCAGGGAGTCTAAACTGGGCACAACAGGGGAACTGTGAGCTTTAGACCACGGCCTCGTGTTTCACTTGTAGCTGAGAGATGGCGTGACTGACTCCAAAACCTGCCCAAAAACAAACAGTACTGAAATCAGAGAACATATTTTAACATCAAATTGAATTACGCTCAGTATTATAACGAATAAAATCCATTTATGTTATGCAAGGCAAAGGCGTTTCCAGCGCGAAACGACGCCAGCCGCTGACGCAGCTGATATCTCGTCCTTATGTTGCGTTGCGTAAAATAATATTAAAGATTTTATAAATGAGATGAAATTTTACAAACCTTATTAATCCCGGAAGAGTACACCGAATCGGTGACAGTGGCACTGAGAACCGCTCTCTCATGTGGACTTAAAAAGCCTGTGCTCTCAGCAGACAGCTGCGTTGTTAATTGAATTTGTGTGTAGCTTATATACAGGTGTGTAATATATACAGTAGGTACGGAAAGTATTCAGACCCCCTTTTTTTCACTCTTTGTTATATTGCACATTTGCTAAAATCATTTAAGTTCATTTTTTTTCTCATTAATGTACACACAGCACCCCATTAAGAAAAACAAGAATTGTTGACATTTTTGCAGATTTAATAAAAAGGAAAAACATATCACATTCCTAGTAGTTCAGCATTTGCTGTGAATTTATTTAACTCAGTGTGTCCATTCTTCTGATCATCCTTGAGATGGTCTCACCTGTAATTGAGTCCAGCTTTTTGATTATACCGATTGGACTTGATAGGAAAGCCACACACCTGCTAATAAGACCTTACAGCTCACAGTGCTGGTGTGTCGAGCAAATGAAATCTGAGCAAAGGAACGGTGAAGGGCTGCTGTTCGTGGGGCACAGTGTTGTGCCCAATTCTGACCCCTGCCAGATTATGGAAGACGTACCCAGAACCCTAGTGGCCGTCCGGCCATGAGCTGGTAGGTTTAGGGTTAGGTGTGGGGGATGGGTTAGGCAATCAGGTAGCGATTTCAACGAGGGGGGTAATAATTTGGCAGGGAGTCTAAACTGGGCACAACAGGGGAACTGTGAGCTTTAGACCGCGGCCTCGTGTTTCACTCGTAGCTGAGAGATGGCGTGACTGACTCCAAAACCTGCCCAAAAACAAACAGTACTGAAATCAGAGAACATATTTTAACATCAAATTGAATTACTTAGGACTGTGATATTTCAGTATTTTCTTTTTTATAACGAATCTGCAAAATCCATTTGTGTTTTTCTGTCAATATGGGGTGCTGTGTGTAATTAATGGCAAAAAAAATGGCTTAAATGTTTCCAGCAAATGCGAATATAACAAAGAGTAAAAAAGGGGGTCTGATATTTCCGTACCCACTATATATATATATATATATATATAAGGATTTATTTTAAGATCAGTCTATTTTAAGTACTTTTTTTTGTAAAATAAATGAATTGAACATTTTATGGATTTTATTTATTTAAATTGAATTTTAAATTGTATTTATTTATTATTTTAAATAAAGTTGATTTCCAAAAGAAGGGCGCTTCTTAAAGTATGATGCACCAGGCTGTGTTCATAATTGCTATACTTCTCATGCTAATTTTTGCAGTGTATATAGTATGCATAGCATGCAAATTGTTTTAATGCATGGAATACTTGCTATATTTGCAAAAATGTGCAATATACTGCAAGACACATAGCTCTGAATACTGTATTCCATAATGCAACGCACTCAACTTAACCTTTCCCTTTTTATCTAATTTGATCAGACCACCTTTAAAAAAAAACAAGAAAAAAAAAACAAGCACTGGATTACATTCATACATGCATAGTGCTTTTTAAAAATATATATGTATTTGCTACTTGAACATTAAAAAATTACACTTCAAACTCATGTACTCTCTACATTCTGACATACTACTCTCTTCACATATTGTTTTTCACATATATGCAACCCTAGTCTTTGTACACTAAATAGTAGCCCTAGTAAGTATTCTGAAGCAGTATATGTATTACATCAGGCTATGTGAGGCAGGTGGAAGCATTTGTTTCTTAGCAGCTTCATTTTTTATTTATTGGTCTATGCAGCTCAACAAATGCAGCTGCTTTACACATACTCAGACAGACCTGGATTGTAGAACAGCACACACCTTGATTTGTTTTGCACACAAACAATGTGTGAGCAAGAAAAAACCACAGCCAGACAGTCGTGCATGTTTTCTCCTCATGCACACACACACACATGCTCAGACACACACGCGCATCTCGGGGGACGGTGTTGCATTCGGGCATTACAAAATGCTCACACAGAGTCTGTTCCACACCTTCACCGATTCAAACTGCCATCTGGACCCATCTGGAGGATTTGGCCACCAGAAACGCACGCGCACACACAGTATCTCTCAAACATACAGCCTACATGTTCATGCATGCATGCATGCAAAAACAAATATGCATGTGCACAGTTCAGTTACTGAGATAAAGAGTGTTGGCGCTCTATAGGGTTTACATGCGTGAAAGTGTGTGACATTTCCTCTAATGTACATGTGAACATGCACATGTTGGAAAGCTGCCCAGATCACTTTGAGGACGAACAGAACATCAGTTCAGTCTTCCAATGTGTTCCCAAACGTGGCAGTCGGCCAGCAGACACACGCATACATTCACAGACAGTGAATGGGGCAAGTTAATGAGAGGGAAATCTGGAAAGAAGAGGTTATAGATTACAGGTGCGATTCCTTATAAAGGCTTCTGCCTGTACAGAAGAATAATAAACAATGATGCAACCGTGTGTGTGGTTGTTTACATAGCTATACTTTAGAAACAAAATTGTCCTGGGAAGTTCAAATCTGAATAGTTCACCCAAAAAAATGTATTTGCTGAAAATGTGCTCACCCTCAGGCCATCAAAAATGTAGATGAGTTTGTTTCTTCATGGGAACAGATTTGGAGAAATTTTGCATTGCTTCACTTGCTCACCAGTGGATCCTCTGCAGTGAATGGGTGCCATCAGAATGAGTCCAAACAGCTGAAAAAAAATAATCCACAAGTAATCCACACCACTCCAGTCCATAAATTAACATCCTATGAAGCCAAGAGCTGCGTGTTTGTAAGAAACGAATCCACCATAAAGACGTTTTTAGCTTCAAATTGTCCTCTAATCTCTATAATATTGCTTTCTCCAGTGAAAAAGTTGTCTCGTCTGAATCAGGAGAGAAATATGCACAGATCAAGCACCGTTTACAAGTGAAAACAGTCCAAAACAGTTTCTAACAACTTTGTTGGTGGATTTTGATGTGAGAGGATGACAGTGGATGGGGTTTTTCACTGGAGGAAGCGTTATAATAGATTATGGACTGGAAAATACCAACATTTTGGCCAGAAGTGACGGTTATCCAAATTAAAATGCTTTAATAATGGATTTGTTTCTTACAGACACACATGTTTTTGCTTCATAAGACATTAATTGATGGACTGGAGTTGTGTGGATTACTTGTGGATTATTGTGATGTTTTTATCAGCTGTTTCGTCTCATTCTGACGGCACCCATTCACTGCAGAGGATCCATTGCTGAGCAAGTGATGTAATGCTACATTTCTCCAAATCTGTTCCGATGAAGAAACACTCATCTACATTTTTGATGGCTTGAGAGTGAGTACATTTTCAGGAAATTTTCATTTTTTGCTAAACTATTCCTTTCCGTGAAGTAAATTGTTGTTTCTAAAATGCATAGTTTTTTGTAGGGTTTATTATGTAGTGGGGTGTTTGAGTGTTTTCATGAGCTCTCCTCATCCATGCGCAGCTGCTCTACTGATGCACTGCAACACTAGAATTTATTTGAGCTGTTAAACCACAGAATTGACACCATCAAACTCAACTGAAAGCCCTTGTTGTGTTTCTCCCAGCATTAGTGCCACTAGTTTATACAGAAATGCATGAACACAATGCTCATATGGTGCATGAGAGGTAGTATTCTTAATGGTATACTTGTGTGTGTGTGTGTGTGTGTGTGTGTGTGTGTGTAGATGTCAGTTTGAGTTGAAGGACATACAGAAAGACACAATCAACCTCTCCCTGACTTTCTATTACACATACAGCAGACAGGTTTATGTGGGGCGTGTTTGTGTCATCTCAGTGCTGACTGATGAGGCCAGATACCTCAGTATATGAGAGAGAGGAGACACACACACACACACACACACACACACACACACACACACTGTGACACCGACACAGCAGCAGAACACTAGATGGAGTATGAATACACAGCCCCGTTTATGCTTATTTATGGATTTTTTTGGAAGCAAGTTGTTTTAATATGAAATATCATTTTGTCTGGTGCAAAATTATTGGCTTTTGAAGTTTACTGTAAATCATTTGGTTTCGTGAAAAATTCTTGGAACTAAATAGTAACACAATTAATTGATTACCAGCATTTAAAAATATTTTTTACTCTGGAGCAATTGATAAGGATCTTCCCTCCATGTTTTCTATTCTGTTCTGCAAAACAATTCATTCGTTTTTGGTTTTCATTTCTTGAGCCGCTTCTAATCCCAGACCATAATAATACACCAACCTGGAAACTCATTCAAGTAATGGCACAGCCTTCTGCGTGACCAGCTGTACAGAAAATTCAACACATTATTGTAAAATGTGTGTACGTCTGAAAGTCATACCGTATGGATAATTTCACTGGTGTATTAGAAAATGAAAATGAAGTGTATATTTAGGTGAATAAATTAACTTACTGAAATGAACTACTTTTCATGATATCAAAATTTCAGTAAACAACAGTAAACGTTTTACGATTGTCAATACTGATACCGCAGCAATAACTGGATTTGCTGAAAATAATTGTGTGGAGGAGGTAAATCCAGCAGAAAAGATTTTGTATTTTCTACATTTATTAAGTCAGTTCAAGCATGAAAATACTTGAAAATATTAAGTATATTTTACATGTGTACTTAATTAAATTATGTTGAAGTATATATTACTTAGGGTTATTGTTATATTTGTAGAGAGTTCTTAAGTATTGATTCTAAAGTAGAAAACCTTGTACAATTTATTATCAAATTTGAGTAATTTGTAACAAATATAATTGAGCAAAATCTAACTTTGCATTGCATACACTGAAATAAAATTAGGCGTAGACACAATTTTCACTTAGAAATTGCATATTTTCACAAAGAATTTCAAACAAATGGCAAGTAACACATTTGATTAAACTTTTGAAGTATAAAAATTAAAGTATTTTCTTGTAAAACATACTCCGGTAATGTTTGTTTTATGTAGGATTATCTGCAATCTTTTTTTTTTTTTTTTTTTTTACAGTGCAGAATAAGTAATAATTAATAAAGTTGCATTGACATGCAGTTCCAGTTTCATTACATACAATTTACATTTTTTTTTTTTATTTTGTTGCTAAGTTTGATAACTTATTTTGTGACGCCTGATGCCTATTAAAATTTAAAACACAAATGAACCTTGTATGGCAGTTCAACATCTGTATATATTGTACATTTAAAAGTTATTTTAATTGCCGTTGCATCAGATTTGCATGTAAAAGCTACTTTATAAACTGAAAGATATTTATAACTGTATATAGCTGAGAAATATTATAAGTTATTTTAATTTATTCGATTAGGTAGATTTTACCTTTGCTCAAAAAAAAACAAGCCTGTGAAAACTTACCTGAGCTGATGCCACTAACCTGGTAAACTTTGGCAAATTCAAAGATTTAGTTCTTACTCAAAAGCTCTTAGAGTAGCAGCCCGCCCGGTGGCTTGTTAATGCATCTGTTGAAATTCTGTGTTTTGCCAGCCAACCAGATTAGAGCTTGCCAAGCTGAGAAAGTGCCCGTTTTGTGTGCAATATGCATCAGGCGTTCTGTGAATGCACTGCGGATGAGCCATCTGAGGATGAGACAGAATGTGCTCTCCCTCACTAGATGTGCTGCATTCATTCAGAATGAAGAACACAGTTTTGTGTGTGTGTGTGTGAGAGAGAGAGAGAGAGTGTTTGACCTTGACTTGCAAAAAATCCAGACTTTATCAAGTTCTTGGTGTCAGCGTTTATGCTAAAATGAAACCCAGTTGCTCAACATGAGATATTAGAAACTATTTTGATTTGCTTTTAAAAATTAGTGTCAGACATTTAATCTTTTTGATTCGTTTTGTATTAGCCAACTGCTCTGAAAGTCTTCTGCTGTAATTTAGTGCTCTACGGGGTCTGTGCCTAAAGAGAATGTCAGTTTAATTGCAATCTGAATAAAAAGTTCAGTCTCACTAATCACTCATTATTTGCACTCACATTTCTCTCCATTAAGGGACTCCGTGTTACTTAAATGAACAGACTTGCTGCCAGTTCTTAAATACAGCTCCATCTTAGCCATCAAGGATTTATAAAGATTTCAAAAACACGTTCTTACTGCAGGTCTGTTCTGCTTAAAGCAATAAATCACCCAAAAATGACCCTCAGGCCATCCAAGATGTAGATAAGTTTGTTTGTTCATGAGAACAGATTTGGAGAAATGTAGCATTACATCACTTGCTCACCAATGGATCCCCTGCAGTGAATGGGTGCCGTCAGAATGAGAGTCCAAACAGCTGATAAAAATATCACAAAAATCCACAAGTAATCCACACCACTCCAGTCCATAGTGAAGTGAAAAACTGTATGTTTGTAAGACGTTTTTGACTTAAAATCATCACTTCCAGCTAAAATATAAGCGTTATTTTGGCCAGAGGTGATGGTTAAAAGTTAAAATGCATTAATGGTAGATTTGTTTTTGGCTTCACAAGACATTAATTGATGGATTGGATTAGTGTGGATTACTTTGTAATTATTGCAATGTTTGTATCAGCTGTTTGGACTCTCATTCTGACGGCACCCATTCACTGCAGAGGATCCACTGGTGAGCAAGTGATGTAATGCTACATTTCTGCAAATCTGATGAAGAAACAAACTCATCTACATCTTCAATGGCTTGAGGGCAAGTACATTTTCAGCAAATTTAAATTTTTGGGTGAACTATTCCTTACCGTGGTTAAAATAAATGCAGTACTGAGCACTGTCTGACTCTGTCACTGAAATGACTGCAGTGTCACGACACAATCAAAGGTGATCTCGTGTGTGTTTCCGCACCATTGCACGCGTATGAAGTGCACACGTGTATCTGTCATTACTGATCGACAGGGTGCCGAGTCAGTGTGCTGCGTGGGAACAGACGTGACTGAACATCCGACTAATTTTGTCTGACATCGCACGCACACTCTCGCCCTGCAGATAAATGGTTCTCCTGTGCTGATGGACCGCTGGATTGCTCATCGTCACTCCTCTTGCCTCGTACAGCAGATTACCTCAGTGAACACCTCTGTCTCTTTCAGTCTGTTCATCCACCCCCTGTTTCTGTTCTCTTTTTATGTCTTTCTGATCTGTATGTGTCTGGCTGTGTAACCTCTGCTGCTTTAAGTTAACATTTGAATGTGTTTGTGTTTGTATTAGAGATGTGAAAACTATCGTTACTCGAAATGCTTGTCGGTGCTATATTCTTCAAACTAACAGGTGGCAAAGGAGAGAAAATATCATATCAACAACCAAGAAAGAGCAGTGGGAAGTAGTAGTTTACAAAACTTTACCAATTAACCAGGAATAATATTATTAGTTCATGTTCTCTGATTGTTGTGCTGCAAAAACTGAATTAATGAGTTTTTAATTGCTCTTTTTTGACTTGTTTTCCAGTTAAAACATCTAAAGATCCTTAAAAGGAGTTAAACTTACTCAAAAAGCAACGCCACATATAATAAGACTTTTTTAAAGTTTTGTGAATATGAGTGTATATTTTCTTTGCACTGGCAGATTTATTTTAAGCATAAACAAGTTAAAACGAGTGGAAAGATGTGCTATGGAGTACCTAAAAAATCAAGATAAGAACTATGAAAACAAATCTTAATATCTTATGCAGTGTTGCTTCTCAAGTGAATTTTCTTGTTTTAAAGATATTTTAATAATATCTAACAATTGGGAAATAGTAGTGGAAAGTAGTACTTCACCTTTTAAGTATAATGTTAATAGTTATTGTTATCTAATTATTGCACAGCAATAAATGACTTGTTTGCAAGTTTTTAATTCTTTTTTGATGCTTTCAAATAAAAATATCTAAAGTTCCTTCAAATGAGTTAAACTCTGTCTCTCTGTCTGTCTCTCTGTCTCTCTGTCTGTCTCTCTGTCTCGCTGTCTGTCTCTCTGTCTCTCTGTCTGTCTCTCTGCCTGTCTGTCTCTCTGTCTGTCTGCCTGTCTGTCTGTCTGTCCTGTCTGTCTGTCTGTCTATATACATGCATACATAGACATACACACAGATAGATTTTGTGCAGTCAGGTGACTTTATGCACACAGAAATCTGTACAAGAGCCTGAATTTATTTGAAGTAAAATCATTAAACAATGTATTGTTTTGCCATTTTTATTTACGGTACAAATACAAATGTGCTTTCAGAGTGAAACGCTCAATGCAATTTATTTTACAGGTTAAAACACGGTGCTTTTAATATTGTTTGGCATGTTTATTCTCGGCTTTGAAAAAAACAATGCGTCTGCTTTGCTATCTTTGCTTGAAATCCATCTAATTGAATGTAAGTTACATACATTTAGGTGCATGGCTGCACAAAGCAGGGCCTTGCTTTCATCACTTGTTTTTCTCTCAAGTATAAACCAGGCTGATGGGACTAAACATATGAATGTGTTTCTTGGCCAAAATGCCCATCTTGGCGAGGTATTAATGTAAACAGTCACTTTGTCTTAAGTGAATGTACACAGACAAGACAAAATAAAAAAATATTGGATTTGTGTCAAAATATGGGATCTGTGCGATATGCTTTGCAATGTAAATACAACCTAATAGACCTGCCAATGTCGATTATGTTGTGAATATTAATCAAAAACAATGTGTGCAATTAAAACAAAACCACTCATTGCTCTTAATTTATGTCTTTGTTCTATGTTGTCGACTGTTTACAGTAATAATTAGTGGAAATGCATGATATTTACTTGAATGAATGCTGTAGGTTTATGTGGATTGCCAGTGGAGTTAATTTGGCAACATATTACAGCGCGGTTACATTATTAACATTAGCTAATGCAGTAGCTAATATGAAATGGAAACACTCATACTTTTAAAGCATTTATTAATCTTGGCTTATGCTAATAACTTTTTAGCCTTAAAATATTTTGCACAAACATGAATTAACAAATATTTATCAGTTTACATTGACCTAGATTAATCCATTTTGTAAAAGTTGTGCATTGTTAGCTCATGATACCCAACGATTTAAGTGTTACTGTTATTATAACTTAATACTAATATTAGCTAATATTTCGAATATAACTTTTTAAATAAAGCTGTGTGCTCAGTTGCGTATTATGTTTTTATTGTGGTTTTGACTATATACACTACAGACAACTGACAATTGGGCATTGTGACAAGCCCTGTTTGTACGCTGTTAGCTTTTGAACGGTTCCTGTTGACTGCGGCCGAGTGAAAGAGCTCCAGTAATACAGAAACAGTGTTTCTTTCTGTGTGTTTTTTAGTCTGTCTGTTGGGCGAGTGGAGATCTCAGTGGTCTGTTTCTACTTTCCCTGAAACTGTTACAGTGCCTCTGCAGCTCTGAGCTGAACTTCCATCAAAGTGTGTCAGGCTGCAGCATGCTTCACTCGCACTGGGTCTGTGTGTGTTTAACAGTCCAGAAGTGTCTCTCTCTCTCTCGCTCTCTCTCTGTCTCTCATACACACACACTCACACAGTCGAGCTGGAACTCAGTGATGTTCTGTTCCAAATCCCAGTGATCTGTCTACAGAGGCAGCATTTTAAGGCATCATGCAGGTGTGTTCCCCAGTTCATAAGGTAGCACTGAATTCTAGAGCCATTCTGTTATTTGTGCAGCGTCTAATTTTAGTATGCACTGATATTAAAATTCTGACTGATTCACTGTAAAAATATATATTTTTACAGTTGTAAATACAAAAAAACAATTGGAGTATGTTTTACAAGAAAATACTATTTCATGCTATTTTTTAACTCAACAGGTTAATTGCTGTTTTTTGTAATTATTTGTTAAATATAAGTAAAAATTATTTCAAAATAAAACATTCTAACAATTTTCACTCAGAAACTACTATTAGTTTTTATGTACAAAGAAATGGCAAGTAACACGTTAAATGTTAAATTTTGATAGAAAAAAAATTGTATTTTCTTTTAAAACATACTCTTAAAATCTTAAAAAAATAAAAATGTACTGATAAACTGATAATTATTTCCGTTATGCCGAAATTAAAATACTGTACTTTTTTGTCAAAGTAAAGTAAAAAGAAAATAATAAAAGCTAAAATCACTAAAATTCATTTTAATGCACATTATTATAATGAACATCATTAAGTGTATACTAATTTTGAGATTTCAATGCAATTTTAGTCTTATATACTATTATAGTATTTATTTATAATTTGAATTAGCTTTTTTAATATTATATTTTTTATATATAAAATATTAATAGAGTTTAATGTGCATTTAATTAGTTTATATATATATATATATATAACTAATTAAATTATATATATATATTAGTTATATAATAGATTAATCAGGATTAATCGCATCCAAAATAAAAGTTTGTTTACATACATATGTGTACTGTTTATTTCATATAAATACACACACATACAGTATATATTTTGAAAATATTTACATGTGTATATACATTTATATATTTATATAATTATATTATTTTTTATATTATATTATATATATATAAATATATTTAATATATAAACATAGCATATTTTTCTTAAATATACATGCATGTTTTTGTATTTATATACCCGTAATAGATATACACAGCACACACTCATATATTATGTAAACACTTATTTTGGATGCGATTAATCATGACTAATTACTGTGTGTGTGTATGTATATACATACATGCATGCATACATGCAGTATACAGGCCTATGTTTTACTGATTTTAATACTTCAACTTAAACTTATTTCAGTTAGATGCAACATTTATAATTTTTCATTTAATATTTATATTTTACTTTTTCAACTTTAGAGTTTATTTTTAGTTACAGAAAATTCAAATATTATTGTTTTTAATATTAACTTTGAGCCTTAGATGACAGCAAAGTTGATCTAAATGTAAAAATAGGGAAATAAGCATGCACAATTAAATATGCAATATTGGCTGATGCTCATTTAAAATATTTAATAATTAATATATTACCAGTATATATCATGCATTACTAATGGTTTTGATATATACACTCATGATGCAAAAAATCTAAGCAAACTGCTTATTCTCTTTACATGTCAATAAGACTTTTTCTGTAAAAATCTGCAAACTGGACAAGACTTTGCCAAAGTCAAGCTATGTGACACAATGTTATTTGATGTAAAAGCAAGCCAAAAGCTAATGACATGCAGTATGGAGACCAGAGGTTGTTTCTCGTTGTTGATCGACTCTGCAATTGTCATATTGTTCTTATGATTCTCCTCACACACACGTTCTGCTATCTGCTGCTGTTTTAGATTTAAATTAGTGCAGTAATGACCTTATATTCCCTCTGGCAGAGAGACAGACAGAGAGAGAGAGAGAGAGGCAGCGCCTGATCACAATGTCACATTTGCATTGATAACGGTTCAGCAGGTTTAATAAAGAGTTTAGCTTTGTTAATTCATCGGCAGTGGCATGAACATGGAAGCGCAAGTGTGTGCATGCATACACTAGTGATCTTTCTGTGCTGAATCCAGTGTGTGTTCAATAACGTAAACAGTTTGCACAATATACCTCATTTTTGCCTTCTCTGCTGATGAAAATGAAATCAAGTCCTCCTACGCATAATCCACCTAAGAAAGAGAGGCCTGGCTGATGGCGTAAATGTGTGCGCAAAATAAAATGCTTCCATTAGGCATGAAGTGGAGAGCGAGCCGATCCTTTTTCCACTCTTTTTCTATCTGTCTGCCAGCAGCAGCATTGCATTTCACACCCAGGTGTTTGAACATGGATTTCCAGCCTTGTGTTGGAAACAGGCCAGTTTAGCATCCACGCTAGCAAGTTCACAGGCGCACATGCTCGGTCTGGCCAGTGGCCATGCGGTCTCACCGCTAGGCTTCTTAATAGGTGGCGCGTTTCATTTGCAGCCAGGCCTGTTGTGGCCGTGCTGATGTTAAAACGCTCTGATCTGAACTACCCAGAGTCTAACCTCATTCATTATTACAGCGTACACAACACAACACCCAGATCTGTAGCCAAAGGCAGCTGTCATGCTAGCAGCTTTATCGTTGCTCACACTGCTAGAAAGAGCATTAGCCCTCGTGCTACCTGGCGTCTGTGGCTTTTAAACGCTAGCCAGCGCTGTTAGGTGGGTATTTCGTGCTGGGAGGTAAAGTGTTTGGGTTGATGGGTGGCATATGTTTCGAGACAGAGCTGTCGGAGACTTTTAGCCTTGCTGTTTACCCTTCAGTGTTTTAATTGATGGATCTGAGCTGTGAGCTTTTATACTGGGGCTTTTTACAGTTAGCAAGCCAAACTAGAGCTCAATTAGCTTTGTGGCTGTTTTTTTTAGTGGATCAGTTTTAGATGGAGCCCCCATTGGGACGTAAAACCACAAATGAGATGTCAATCAGGAATGAAGTTATATGAAGAGCAAAATGAGACAATTACCACAATTACCAGCAGGACATTCGCTCACACTCAGTGGATAAATTCGCTCCGTGGATAAGTTGATGAGTTTATGGAGATATATACATGGATATATATATATATATATAATACAATACAATACAATTATTATAATATGTGGTTTGACGTTATTTTTAGCTAATTGTGTTTCTGCTTACTGGCTAATTGTTTCTTTTGAGGAATGTTTTTGATTATAATATTTTTGTAATGTTTGTTTGGTAAAAAAATTCTGTATAATTCATACTTTTTTGTGTATTTTTCCATACCTATGAATGTTTGTGCATATACTTGGATTTTATGAAATTTCAGGTCACCTTTTTGAGTTAATTTATTAGATTTATTACGTTAACTTTTCAATGAATAGAATCAGGTGTGCTATTGTTTATGACTGTGACGATGTAAATCGAAAAGCATTTTCGTAAGTGTTATTTTATTTTATTTATTATTTTATTAGTAGTATTTTATAATTGTGTAATATGTTTTAAAAATTATAAAAGAAAAAAAGAAAAGAAAAGAAAATGTGTGATTTATTGAATGTAAAAAATATTAAAATAAGATATATTTTGCAACAATATGTTTGTACTTGAGTATTGTAATTGAGTATTTAATACATCATTTATGGTACAACTCTAAAATTACAGTACTGATATTTACGTCTTAAATTTTCAAACATTATTCTGGTGGTTTGTCGACACATGATATATGCTCTGCTGTTTCATAGTGAAGCGCAGCACTGTTTATTTACATGATACAGTGGTTTCCAGTGTCTCGATTTGCAGTAAATGAACTAAGCCACTTAATAAGTATCTCGTTTGTTTAAATGTTTCCTTTCTCTTAATTTTGACAGCACATCTGAGACGGAGTTGATACTTGAATGACCTAAACATCTGCTCACATGCCTTAACTTAGGTTTCCTAGATTATAAAAGACCAACAATAATAAAAGACAGAACAGCATGAACAGACAGACTGCCTCCAGTACGAGTTGATCTGTATAACCTCTTGAGAAATAAAAGTTGGGTTTGAATGTGCTCTCCAGTGACCTGCGGGATGAAATCTCTGTTCACGTTCCTCAAAAGGCATCCTGCGGTGAGGAGAAGATCTCATTAGTGCACCCAGATCTTTGGTAAGGGCCCTTAAATGGAGAGAGGCGCTGTACTAATGGCAGAGATGAGGTAGCCGGTCATCAATGATACAACCAGATATACATTCATCTTCATAACCGCGAGCACTTCCATCAGTCTGACAGATATCCATTAACGCTAACTACTGAGAATAAGAGAGGAGAGGAAGGGAATGAGAAACGCTTGTGCTGTTATGTGTGTAAAAATGGGCTTGCTTGGACTTACTAGAGTGTAAATGTGATTAAATGAATTTACATTTTCTGAATAAAGATGTTCTTAGTGGTTTGAATGTCTGGGTGGTTTTAGTGTTATGATACGGTTGATAATTACGAGATGTTTTAGTGTGTTGCCATGCTGTAACTAATGTATTCTGAGTCATATAAATGCAGGGTTGGGGAAAGAGACTTTTAAAATTGATGCATTACAATCTCCCTAAAAAGTAACTAATTACGTTACTTAGTTACGTTTTATTGAAAGTAATGCGTTACGTTACTTTTGCGTTACTTTTTACATCTGGGTGGGACTGACTTGCTTGTTCTGTTTTTGGCAAATGTAAAAGGCTCTTTCACACCAAAAGTGAAATGAATAAGCCTCAGGCTGAAGGATATGTAAATTCAAAACTTCATGTCTGTACAGTAGATGGCACAGCTCAAGCAAACCTTTCAGCTGTGCTGTCATTCTGGATTGCATGAAGAATAGGATACAGGAGAAGAAAGTTAAACTCCTCAGCAATAAATGAAACACAAATGTCATGTTTATCTAAAGTCATTTTTGCTTATTAATATGGTTGAACTGAATCATCGCAGGTCAGCAGCAAAGACATCGGTTAATAAGCATATGGCAGATGCTTTTATCCAAATTTACATTGCATAGAGATAAATACGGCAAAATAACTTTTTTTCCTAAAAATTCTTAAAGCAAGATAAATGGTCAATGCTGCATAATATATTTAGACTTGTTTTCAGAGATTATAACATGAGAAAGTGTATTTGGTCTTACTTCAAAGGCAAATTTATTTTCAACTTTTGTACTTGAAACACTCATATTAAATCTACTTGATTAAAGAGACATTCTCTAAAAACAAGTCTTAATATCTCATGCAGTGTTCATTTTTAAGTATCTTCTTATCTTGTTTCAATGATTTTTAGATATTTTAACTGGAAAATTGGACCAAAGTGCTTAAGATAATGATTTAAGCTGCAGTAAGCATGAGCAATAGTACTGATGCTTCACTTAGCAAACACCACTAATAAAGATCTGATGTATTTCTGAACCCTTGATATTTGGCAAGGTGTGACTAACTTCAGAGGAATGGACTGATCTGTTTGGAGAGAAAGCTCAGAAAAATGAACTGATTTCTTCGGGAGCAGAGGAGAGAGGACAGATATTTTTTTCTCTTGGCTTGCATGACATGCTGGAAGACAGAGAAAGAGAGAGTGTGTTTGAACAGCGAGTCTGCGGACTGCTGATATGGATTTGGTGTTTGATTGGCGAGTGTGTCGCTGGATTGACCCAACGCCGCATCTCAGAGTCACTCAAAAGAGCACTGCGACACTGTCCCAAATGCACTGTGTGTGTGTGTGAGAGAGAGACTGAGAAAAAATGAACGTATCTGCGTTCTCACAATGGCGATAATTATCCACGGTGTGACAGACAATAACAGCTGCTTTATAGAGATGCTGTTCTGACTTTTCCGCTGTCTGACAGGCGAATTGTGAAAATATCTCTCCCGACACACTCTGGCAGTGAAATAATGTGATCGTTCAGACAAACTCTCCTTATCAATCAAGCTTCCTCAGCCAGTGTTTGTCTGTCACTGCAAAACTGGGTTGCTGAGTTTGCTAGATATAGTTTCTTTTGTCAATAGTGGTTTGCTTATACTTTGGATTATCTTTCTATTCTTTGTTTTCATCATTTTTTAATTCATTTTTATTATAATTAAATAAATGTATGTTTTGATCAATAATCATACATCTAATCAAACAAGCTTCTATACTAGTATTTGTCTGTCACTTTTTTATTATTAATGGTTTACTAACTATTATATTATATTTATTATTATTGAATTAATTATATTAATGAATTCATATTTCCATTTTGACCAACTAGGGCTGGGCAAAAAAACACAGATACATTACACACACACACACACACACACACACACACACACACACACACACACGTTTGTTTCTGTGAATTATGGGGACTTTCCATAGACTTCTATTACTTTCATACTGACCTAACTATATTTTCTATCCCCTAACCATCCCTGACCATAAACCTACCCCTTACAGAAAACCTGTTTGCCTGTTTGAACGCAGGCTGGTCTCCGCAATGTCAACAATTTCAGGTTTTACTATCTTTGTGGGGAAATTTGGTTCCCCACAATGTAACATAAACAAGTACTCACACACACGCACACACACACACACACACACGCACACACACACACACGCACACACACGCACACACACACACATGCACACATGAATGATACATCAGTTTGAGCAGATTGGGTGATTTTCGTCTGGCATGAATGCATGAATTGATAAAATGTTTGCTTTTGAATGCTGTGTGAGTCGTTCTGGATAAAATCATATGGCAAATGCGTAAATGTAAAATGTGGCTGTGAGTTTTGCATGAACAAGCACCACTCACATTTTCTTCAGAAAATCTAAAAAACTACTTGAATATATGTATGAAGTGTTATGTAAAGAATGTAAAGTACACAACATGCCATAAGGGTTTATGGAAAGACATTTAGTTGATGTACCAGGACCACTTCGGTCTTAGTTTCATGGTGAATGAGATGATGCTGGCAGAATGACCGAACTGAGTGAAACTCGTCCAAAACTGTGTTTGCAGGATTATCTTCAAGATGCTTTGTTTCCGCAGCAGGTAAAAGACGTTGGCATCCTCGCATGTGTTGACAGACTTGCTGTGTTGAATCTTTGCAAGCTTCAGGTTCACATTCCTGAGCGTGGTCAACAAAAAATCTGAGCTGATTTACTTTTGTACCTATTACGTGTTTCTTGTCCCATATATTAACAATTAATCAGTGCATGTTACGCCAAAGAATAGCATGTACTGAGTTTTTAATCTTTTATCAGGTGCTGTATGTAAGTTTTTGACTCTACTGAAGCATAAAAATACCATAATATGTTTGCAGATATTTAAGAAACATGCTAAGTTAACATACTTGTTTATCTGAAAAACAATGCTACAGTCAGTTATTTGTGAAACCCGCCCACTCCCAGTTTACCCAATTGTATTTCGGCACCCCGGGTTGCCAGATGGCGGAAAACACAGAGTATTTCATGTCATTCATTGTCATGTGCGCTCGGTCCTGTTGGTGTCGTTAATCTGGCAACCTGTGTGTGCAAAAGAACCCTAGGTGATCAATCCTACATACAGCACCTTTAACTGGATCCACCTTTGAATTGCTGTGCATATTTAACAATTTGTTGTTCATAAGCGCTCTCCTCCAAACGCTTCTCTCCATTCTGGTAATGTGAACTTTTAATCAAGTCATTTCCTGATGGATAAAAGCTTTACTTTTTATTCTCTTGTTGAATAAAATATTTTATTCAGAAATCAGTCACTTTACTATAGTAAAATGGCTTATCAACCGTTTCGTGTTGATTTTAACTACTGCTGGGTAAAAATAGTTTCTTTTGATTAATTGTAGTCTTCTCAATTTTGATGCTTAAAATAGCACTGAATCTGTCATCTGATGAAATATTAAACAATAATGAAATATTCATATTGACCTTGATGTTATTTTTATTTATTTTTTTACTTGATTTAGTTGTATAATAATTACAAATATTTTATTCTATTTAAATTTTAGATTATGATGATTATGGTTGTTGTTGTTGTTGTCATGGTTGTTCTTCTTCTTCTTATTATTATTATTATTATTATGTATTCTAATGTAGATAAAATATTGAATATTAAAATATGGCAGTCAAATTCAAGTGACTTTCTACTGCTGGTTAAAAATATAGATTTTTGTGATTGAGAATCAGTAGTCTTCTGAATTTTTATTTTCGACTTTGGTAGTTTTTGGTTATTTTGGTTAGCTGTTAAATAAATGTATATTAAATAAATGACAGTTGAGTGGCATAGTTTGGGCCCTGTTGTTTATTTTATTTTCATATTTTTATATTGCACAAAGTTAGAAAGTTCTTTTTATAGTAATTTACAGAGAGATTGTCTATCATATATTTAAGCAAATAGATTTTTAACCAAATAAATTGGAATTGGAATTTGAATCAGAAATCTGTATTGATATTGATACCCAGCTCTAATCTCAGTGTAGTCTTTCCAAGCTGGAGGAGTCACCGTCACACACTGGTTGACACTGAGGTTTTGATGGACGTTTGAAGGGCCATTTGAAGCAATTATTTGAGCACTTTTTGTTTTTGAAATCTTTCTTTTTGAAGTCTGAGGTTTGGATCAGACTGTCTGTCTGTCTGTCCTCTATTACATTTCGAAAGAATGAAGCACATGTCATGATAATGTATCACATGATTTTTGCAGAATTGCAAGCAGCCGTGTTTCACCACCTTCTTGACCTCATTGTCTTGTGTGGTTCATGGACGGTTGGACACATGACTGAGTTTGTGACAGGCAGGTGGACTCAAAAACTGATGTGCAAAGTTACTGTGGACAAGATGTTCTCGGCTGCTTTAGAGAAGCTGTCCATCACAAGCTCAGTGGAGCATCATGAGTTTGCTCTCTGAAGACTTCACCTGTGCTCTTCCTTCAGACAGTCTGGAGATCACAGCCGTTTCAACCACACAAACAAAGCCCTTAATCACAGGGTTATTACAGTTTACTAAAACTAAATAACATTTTGTTACCTTTGTTAATATTATTAATAACTGAAATAAAATATATATAAATATTTTTTTTATTTCGGCTAGTTTATTTCACCAAAACAACATTTCTCTGTCTCTCTCTCTTTTTATTTATTTAATTATTTATATTTTTTGGTTTAACATGGTACTAAAACAACAGTAAAACTGAAACAAAAATAAAAAAAAAACTGTACAGACATATTTAAAAAAAAATATTACAGGATTGTTCCTGTAAGTGAATTTCCAAACCGTGTTTTTGGCTTATCCTGAATCACTACGGTACACCTGTAATAAGTTTTTATATTCTGACTATTTCAGACTGGTGGAACCGCTGCGGAGTAGCCCAGCACCTGTGTGATTCGTCAGAGAGAAGTAAGCTCCGGCTACAATATTCTTTCATAAGACACACGCAGTTCTGTTTATTAACCGCCAGAGCACCAAAAGTTACAGACTGCAGCTTTAACTAAAATTTAAGTCATAAAACTAATTTTTGTTACTTGCAATAAACTGAAATAAAATATAAAAAATAAACTTTTGTTTCAGCTAATTGCCAAGACAGTTTCTCAATTTTTATAAAAATTTGACTAAAATAATAAAAACATATTTTTGTTACTTGAAATTAAATGAACTTTGACTGAAAAAAAAACTTATTTTATTTGGCAACTTTTCTAATTTTCATTTAGTTAACTTTATGTATTAAAATAAAACACTAAAGCAAAATAAAATGAAATAAAAAATGTATATGTATTTTTTTTTTTTTATATAATCACGGAGTTATTATGGTTAACTAAAACCATAAAAACACATTTTTAATTTTTTAGTATTTTATTTCAACATTTCTCATTTTTATTTAGTTTAACTTTATGTACTAAAATAACCTAACCGAAAATGAAATGCCTCTTTTTTTTTTTTTTTTTTTTTTATAAAAATTTGTCTAAAAAACAGAAATTATAAAATATTTTTTATTTCAGCTAGTTGCCAAGGCAACATTTTTCAAACTAAATACTTTTCTATACTAAAATAATGAACACTTAAACTAATTTTAAAACAAATAAAAA
The DNA here is from genome assembly GCA_027422415.1 of Schizothorax lantsangensis. Lineage (NCBI taxonomy): Eukaryota > Metazoa > Chordata > Actinopteri > Cypriniformes > Cyprinidae > Schizothorax > Schizothorax lantsangensis. The sequence goes on along the minus strand of CM049857.1, from coordinate 5,179,752 downwards.
CTAAATAGACATAAAAAACAACAAAATTAATAAATATTTAAAAGTATGAAATATGAATAAAACATATTAAACAAACACATAATAAGTAAATATTATTCAAAAATATGAATAATAACTACTTATAGTATCTCACTAATACTAAAATAGCTCCACTTAATCAGCGTTCTGATGGAGCACTGTTTTGTCTTCTCTAAGGAGCCGATTCCATTGATCCGGCTTGACGTCGTATGATCCGTAACTAAGCGTTCGCTTTAGGAAAATGTACTCTTTCTTTAAGTGCAGACAGTAAATAGTATTAGCTTTAGCTTGAGTGGCTAAATCACCCATTAAAAAAAGTTGGGAAATGAGTAATGGACTAGCATAGCAGGTTTAACATTAGTGAAGAGCTAACGCGAGCAGTCGCCCCTGTGACGGATCGTCCCATTAAAGCTGAGTGTGAAAGAGTAATGGGCCCCGAGCCTCAAGCCAGCGCCGGGTTTAGCTCCACTGGCTAAACCGGCTATTACGGCTTCCCACGGGAAAGTGTGAAAGCGTGTGTACAGAAAAGAGTGTCTTTGCACACATATAAACCTATAAATGTGCGCGCCAGACCGGCTCTGTGAGAAATGGATGTATCCTTCTCCGTTTCGGCTTCCTTGCTGACCGCACAGCTGTGTAATGATGCCCAGTTGTGTGGTTAAAGCGGCTCCTCGAATGATAGTTTTTCTAAAGATAAAGGCTCGACGTGAGTCACAGCGCTAGCGTCTGTCTCAGATAGGACTGGAGGTGAGTTTTAGCCTGAATGCTTTTGATCATTTACCAGCACGGAAAAGAAAACGCAAGTGTTTGGCAGATTTGGGATGTTTGGACGGGTAGGCGGGTAATTTGACTGTAGGGTTTAATTGCTTGATTGAAGTCTTTAATTAGATAGGAAATTGCATCATCTGGTTGTCGGGAGAGAGAAATATGGTGCAGAAATCCTACAGGAACACACACATTTTGTCTTGCATACAATACAAGCCTCCTGCTGACTACAGAAACGCGCGGATGCTTACAACCCGCCGCGAGCTAACAATTCACTGCACTTCCTGGAGACTTGAGCGGGGTCAGTGCCACAAATCAGCTGGAAATCTCAAGTAAATGGTGTGTATAGACATGCAAGCAGTGCAGGTTCTTTTCTATAGATGTGTGGTACAGTGTAGACGTGTGAACAATATTTTTCACATTTAGTTGATTTAAAAACCTGAGTTAATTGCTTGATATGCTTATTAAATGCATCTAATTAATCACATACATCAGTATTTGCTAAGGAAAGCCCCCAAATGAAGATAGTTCAAAGATGTACACTATACAGTTTACAAATTTAGAGTCAGTAAGATATTTTTTAAAGAAATTAAAAGGATAGTCCACCAAAAAAAAAAAAAAAACTAAAAAAAAAAAAAAAAAAACATTCCATGTTGCAGCATAAAATAATACATTTTGAAGAAAGTTGGTATCCAAACAGTTTTGGTTCCCATTGACTTCCGTTGTATTTTTTGAACCAGTATATTGGAAGTCAATGATAAAAGTGTTTGGTTGCCATCATTCCTCAAAATAACTTCTTTTATGTTCCAGAGAAGAAAAAGTCATGCAGGTTTGAAAGAACATGAGGGAGGATGTAAAATATGTAAATTATCTGAGTAATTTATGACACAATTTTATTTATCCATCTATTTATTTTTGGTCATTTTATTCAACAAGGATGTAGGGCTGGGCGATATATCTCATGCGCATCTCGTCAGTAAAGCCGGTTTCTTGATTAGCGGTTAATCTCCATCACCTGTTTTCAAATGGAGCGGCATTTAATACACAGAGCCGTAGATCACTGACAAGCTACGCAATATCGCGTTCATATCGAAGGCGATATATCAGTCGATATATGCGTAGCTTGTCTGTGAACTACGGCTCTGTGTATTAAATGCCGCTCCATTTGAAAACAGGTGATGGAGATTTAGCGCTAATCAAGGAACCGGCTTTACTGACGAGATGCGCATGACTATCGCATGCAATATATCGCCCATCCTTACAAGGATGCATTAAATTGATCAAAAGTGACAGTAAAAGTCAGTAAAAAAAGACTTTCTATTAATAAAAGAATCCTGAAAAAATATATAAAATATTTCCTCAAAAATATTAGGCAGCACAACTGTTTTCAACATTGATAATAATCAGAAATGTTTCTTGAGCAGCAGATCAGCGAATCAGAATGATTTCTGAAGGATCATGTGACACTGAAGACTGGAGTAATGATGCTGAACATTCAGCTTTGATCACAGAAATAAATTACATTTTAAAATATTCACATAGAAAACTGTTATTTTAAATAGTAATAATATTCCACAATATTGTGGCTTTTACTGTATTTGTCATCAAATAAACGCAGCCTTTGTGAACATGAGACTTACTTCCAAAATGTAAAAAAAAAAAAAAATCTTACCAACCCCAAGCTTTTGAATACCAGTGCTTTGTATTGCTCGTATGGTAAGAAAATCCTTTTTAATGCAATTTATGTTCACTGTGTCACTGCTGAATTATGGATACAGCCAATATAGCAACACTGAAGCTGGTGAGACAAGACTGAATTTGCAGTCATTCCACAAGTGAGGTCAAAACAGGCACATTTCATTTTTACTATAGATTTGACTGATATAAAAGCAATCGAACACCTTCTAAAGACCTTTCTGAACGGGTCAGTGGAGGAATAAAATGATGAATCTCTTGTCAGAGGAAGGTCACGTTGACTTTACAATCTAGCCAGAAAGACAGAAAGGTGAAATGTGCATGATATGTAGTGTTTCACTGCATGACCCTGGAAGTAGCAACTTTGTCTTGAATGTTTCTCTTAAAAATAAAGGTTCTTCATTGGCATCGGTGGATCCAGGAAGAACCTTTAACATCCATGCAACCTTTCATTGCTCAAAAGGTTCTTTAATAGTGGAATGAGTTTATTAAAATGTTCTTTGCGCTATAAAAAATGGTTCTTTTAAGAACTGATTACTGAAAGGTTATTTGAGGAACCAAGAGTTGCTGTGTAAACCCTCTTTTGGAACATTTATTTTTAAGAGTGTAGGAAGAATAAAAATAGACATAAATGTCTTTGGTTTTAGCATAAATCTGAAGACCGTTTGAAACAAGATTAATGGGGTCCATTTCTCAGAACAGAATCTGAAAATGTCCATTTTCTTTCCATTTGATCTCATTGCCGACTAGAAGTAGCAATCTAACTGGCGATTTGTCTTTCCCGTGGACGCGTAGTAAATTATCATTTCTCATTTTCACCTCATTATCATCACTGTTATCCCAGAGTCTGTGCAAGTCTACTATTGATTTATTGGTTTTCTACACAAGCTTCAAGTCGTCTCTCACATGCTAATATAATAATCCTAATGCGTATGCTGCCTTCAGGTCACGTCGCAATAATTATATTTACGAGATGAGTGCACATGAACGCCACCGCAGTGTCGTATTTACCCGGATTTTCTTTAAGCTTCGACTCGCAGTGGAGGCCGTGTCGATTTGAAGAATCTTGGGGGAAGCAAATTGGTATTGATCATAATTAAGTTGACTGTATGATTCAGCATGCATCTTGTATAGGCCACCGTTAATGCAGAACAGCAATAAATCTTACCCCAAAATCTTCTCAGCCGGTCTCAAAAATGATAAAATACTCCAATAACCTTCAATTACACACCTTGTGCGCATCCTTCGCAGTTTTATTTTATTAGTGCTCAAAAACTTCCCGTGTTTGTCGGCAAGTACTGATAAAGAGATACGAAATTGCCCGATCCGTCAATTTTATTACGACCAAAATTACTTGAACACCCATCACATCATAATTACGACTTCCGCACTTGTAAGTAGGAGCATCCCAGGCGGATTTGAAAGCAGCATTGGTACATTTACCGAGACTGATGGAGAGATGCTGTACTCGAAGTGAAGTGAAGTTATTCCCACATAAACACTGAAGTGCACTATATCAGCCTCATTAATTTAGAGACTCCAAGTTGCGCAATTAGCAATGGAAAAGCATCTAAATGTGCTTGAGAAATGCTGGGCTTTGTGAGAAGAATATGCAACTGGAGTGTGTGTGGCCGCAGGTTTTTGTGTCCGTAATCAGTCTTTGAGTGCGCAAAACTGTGTGATATTGATTATACATGGTGAGAGCATTTTCAATTAGCGTGCTCAGAAAGAGGCTAATCAAATTTAACCGTGCGCTAATCACCCTGACTTGAGCGAGTCGGCAAATGAAATGCTGAAGACTCGCACCTGATTATGCTTTCTGCTTTCGACATCCCTCAGTCTCTCCATTTCATTTCTTTTAAATGAGCATGATAAACATGTTTCCTGAGAGAAATGACAGAGGAATGTTGATATTGGATGGGAAGCAAATTTTCTTTGATTAAAAATGTAGGAGTACAAACAACTCTGCATTCAATATTAACCACATATTTTTCAGAAGTCTTGTGATGTTTTCTCACCTTAATGTTCAGACTCTGCATATGTTATAGATTTGACTCGTTGAAAGCAGTGGACTGGTTTGGATTGGTATGTTTATTCTTTTGATTCTTCTCATAATAGTATCCATTCCAAAATTGTGTCTTTGATTGCTTTTGTAATTTGATTTGGTTCAAGGTTCTTTATTATTTGTCACATACACAATCATACAGGGTATAATCAGTAGTGAAATGTAGGTCAGGACAGGTCCGCTCAATGGACAGTGCAAAAAAAATAAAAATAAAAATGAAACATAACACAAGAGAATATATATAAATATAGGTAAGAGTAAGATAAAAAATATATATAAAAAAAGATGAAAATAAAATGAGTAAAATGTGCAATGAAATAAAATAAAATGTGCAATACAGTCTACTGTGGAATTAATAAATATTAATATAAACAGGGATGTGCAAGAGGAATGTGCAAAACGGGTAGTACTGGGTATATTCACATAGCAGCAATGCGGATGATGGAGAATAATGAATGTTTTTGCAGTTTATTAAATTGAGTCCTGTAGATGTTATGAGACTGAGTTTAGGAGCCTGATGGCCTGAGGGAAGAAGCTCCTCCTCAGTCTCTCAGTTTTTGCCATCATGCTCCTGAAGCGCTTGCCAGATGGCAGTGTGATGAAAAGACGGTTACCGGGGTGATTTGAGTCCTTGATTATTTTTGCAGCTCTGCTTTTGCAGCGTTTGAGGTAGATGTCCTGCAGAGAGGGGAGGGCAGACCCAGAGATGCGCTCAGCTAAGCGCACGACTCTCTGCAGAGCTTTGCAGTCCTGATTTGTGGCGTTACTATACCACACCGAGATGCACTGTGTCAATACACTTTCTATGGCCCCTGAATAGAAAGTTTTCAGGATTGCTGGTTAGACCCTGAATTTCCTCAGCTGTCGCAGATGGTACAGTCTTTGCCTGGCTTTCTTAACCTGTGTTTGAATGTGTGCAGTCCAAGTCAGGTCCTCGGAGATGTTTACACCGAGGTACTTGAAGCTGCTCACCCTCTCCACAGGGGTCCCGCTGATCATAAGAGGAGTGTAGGGCCGCTGCTATCTCTTCCTGAAGTCTACAATCAGCTCTTTAGTTTTGCTCACGTTCAGAGAGAGACAGTTGTCCTGGCACCATGATGAAAGTCTCTCTACCTCACCCAAGTATGCGGTCTCATCATTGTTGGAAATGAGGCCCAGAACCACAGTATCATCAGCAAATTTAACAATAGAAGTGGAGCTGTGAGAGGACACGCAGTCGTGTGTGTAGAGAGAGTAGAGCAGGGGACTCAGGACACAGCCCTGCGGGGCTCCTACGTTCAGGGTGATGGAGTTGGAGGTGAACTGGCCCATTTTAAAGAGATTTGGGAAGAGAGAGTTTGTCAGGAATCGACAGCATCACAGCAAACTGTTTTGTTTGAGTTGCGATTGCTATATAAAAAGGAAAAGTTATTTTATGAATATTTATTAAACCAAATTTTGGGAAGAAATGGCAAGTAACACATTGAATTAAACAAATGAAACATACATTTTTGAAGCAGAAAGACTGAAAACGTACTCCTGAAAAATCTTAAAAAATATAAAATGTATATAAATGAAAACAAAACATGCATGCATACATGCATACATACATACGTACATACATATATACACACACACACACACGCACATATAACACGTTCATATACACATTCATATAACATGTAGTTGAAAATGATGAAGAGAGACTTCTATAATAATAGTGCTTTAAAATATTACAAAAATGCAGTTTTGTTTTTGTTTAGTACATTTATTAATATATAGTGAGCCGCAATTATTCTTAAAGGAATGCCTAATGAAAGAATCGTTAATGGAATCATTAAGGACGTGCAGCAGTGAGATTAATTGTAAAAGGAAATTGATACTAAATCTCCTGCTTGTTAGATTTTCTTCTGAGAAACAGACCCTTGTAATCTTACATGTCTCCTAGAGAATCAGATGAGATCTCAAGGATGTCTCGCATGTTCTAGTGATGTGCAGTCTTTCATAAATCCCAGCTTTGGTCTCATCAGACCATCAAACTTTTATTTATGGTTGTCATTGGTCTCTTGAAGGCCTCCTCCTTTTCTCTCCTAGTTTTTCAGGACGGCCTGCTCTAGATAGATTTATAGCTGTGCCATACTCAATTATTGATTTAACTGTCCTCCACGGGATATTCAATGACTTGGATATCTTCCTGTTACCATCATCATCCCCCGTCTTGTGCTTTTCAATTACTTTTGATGTGCCAGGAGTTTTCTTTTTCCTTCACAGTGTAAGATCTTCCACAATACTGACTCAGCAAAAGCTGAGAGATAGCGCTGTATTTATACTACAAACGACTAAAACCATGTGAATACACAGTTTAACATTTTATATTAATACTATAACACATATATATACATGTATGTATGTATGCATGTTATAGTATTATTATAAAATGTTAAACTGTGTGTATTCATACACACACACACACACACACACACACACACACACACACACACACACACACACACACACACACACACACACACATACACAAAAACACCTTTACCCTGTCAAAATCAGCTCTGTTTTTATCAAGCCATTTTTTAGTACATGTTGCTTTAAATGCTAATGAGCTCTGCTGACCCCGCCCCTCTCTTCCGTGGGGTGACGAGCAGTACTGTTTACTTTAGCCGCGAAATTGGCTAACTAGTACATTATTAGGAAAGGCGATTTGCAAAGATTCATAAAAAAAACCTCATACTCACTACTTCTGTAGATGAAGCTGGATCACGAATGATTCGCGTGAACATAGATGCATTTAGGCAGATCAGGATCGGCGCATTCCCTTCAAAATGAAAGTAATGTTAATCCTCTGCATCTTCAGCGGCTCAGATGTCGGGAGTAAATGACGACTGCTATATTCATTATTACATCCAACAACAAAACACCTCAATCGCTTAATTGGAGACATTCTTGTCTTCCCTGCACCGGAGTCGACACAATGGCGGACTGATGACAGCTCACTCAGGGCAGGTCTAAGGTAAGACGGACTTGTCAATCAACTATCGTGGGAGGAGCCTGTACAGAACTACATCATTCTGACAGGAACCTCAGAACAGCCTGATTTGAGAAAGGGGATTTTAAAATAGGGATTTAATAAAAAACACTGGGTGGATTTTTATCATTATAGGATGGATGTGTACACACACTTCCAACACACATTTATGTTCAAGCAACTTGAAAAGTGAATTTTGCATCCAATGACCCCTTTAAAGATTCTGTGTAATTGTTATAACTGTGTAATAATTATAATAATTATATACAAATTTAATAAATATAATAATAATAATACATAAATCTATGATTTTAATTAAATATATCCAAAGATCACAACAGAAAGAGAAACACATACTATTTAAAGAAATAGTATCCATTTTTTTATCCGTCTTGCATAACCTTTTGCCTAATTAGCCTTTTAAGGGTTTCATGTTAGATTGTGTAAATGAAGTGCTAAGTAAGTCTTGAGCTACAGAGGCTTGACCACTGACCTCTCCGTTTAATCTGGGGCTGGGTGTACATCACACGAGTGAAGAAATATGATTGGACATGTTGAAGCAGCTTTCACAGTTTAAGTTGATTCAGCACCATGGACAGCGACACAGCAGAGCCTGACGACAGCACACAATGAACCTGAGCTTTCCACAATATTCACCCATCACTCCTGATTTGAGAAGACAAATCTCCTTGATTTTATTGTAAAAAAAAAAATGCACTAAAATGTAACTTTTATAAAGGAATAGTTCACTCAATAATAAATCATTTTTGTTCCAAACCTATATGCTTTAACACATCCATAAACACAAAATGCAAAGTTTCTCAAAGGTATTTGCATACAACAGTCTATCAACTTTAATAGTAATAATAATAATAAAGCATTAGAAAAGTAGTCTATATGACTTGTCTGTTATATAGGGCTTGTAAACAATGCTTTGTTGTGATGACTTAAATGTAAGTCATTATTGCCTGAAAAAAAAAAAAAAAAAAAAAAAATATATATATATATATATATATTAAAATTTACGAAAACCAGTAACATTTGCTGCCAATGATTTAAACAACTAAAAATGGAAAACTTTTTAGGCTTTTTGGCTATTCATTTAGTGTTTTGGGGGCCTGAAAACTCGAAGTGGAAGTTTTTTTGAAACAATACTGTTATTGTCTCTTTATGTAAACTAAAAACATGAACTTGTGAATATGGAGACATAATATGCATATGTGTTAGAATTATATCAAAAGAAGAAAATAAATAAAAAAAACAACAATTAATATCTATAAGATGAAGTACAAAGCAGTTAAAAATATAAAAAGAATAATAATAAAAATTAAATAGACACATAAATTGTTTGGTCAAAAAATTACAGTAACCGTTTTTTTTTTTATTGATGTTCTATTGTTCTTTCTTGCAATTAGGTGTAAATATGCTCTTAATTTATCAAAGTCATTTGTAAAGTGTTGAAACAAAGAAGGGGTTTAATGAATCTGCACTTAAATGCATGAAATTAACTTGAAATTAGCAGTGTTGTCTTGATGTCATAACACTGCAAATTTACAATAATTAGTCACATGACATTTACGTCTCTGCTGATTGGCTCAAAAGTTCTGTGGTAGATTTCAAATCGCATACTTCCTTTGGCAGCCAGACACCTGCTGTTGAGATGAATGGGAATGATAACGGATGTCTCTTTCCGGGTATTATAGACTCCATGGGTGTGCCTATGTGTCAGATTATCATTTATCTTTTAACAAAGATGTGAACATACTTTTGGCTCTGAGGAGCCTTGTGATGAATGCAAGGAGATCAATCCTTATTTAGTACACAGACGGTTAAAGCATTCTGCTGTCTGCTCTATTGCTTGATGAATGGCCTCTTTTATACGATGAGTGTCGGTGATGAAAAGACTCACAGTAAAGTTTTGCATAAGTGCTCTGTTCTGTATCAATGCTTTAGTGCATCATGTCTCGAGAGGACCTCCGTCGCTCTAGCGCTCTCTCTTAAACGTATAGCCACCCGCATACAGGTAAGAGTGTGATTAATGCCCCTTTTGCATTACGGGCCCATTGAAGGACCTCCTCTCCAATAAATCAATCACCGATTCATGCCACTCTCGCTCTCTGTGCTGCTGTTTAACTCTCTGATCACACAGTCTCCGGCTGAACTCTGGAAATGAGAACAGATTTACAATCCAGCACGCAAGCCACTATCACAGAGATTATACAGAAGAGAGAGCGGGAGGGAATGAGATAGCAGGGAAGAATTGAGAAGGGAAGTAATGAGGTGGAGGAATCGATAGTGGGAGAAACTGGAAGTTGCCACGCAGAGCAACAGGAAGCACAAAGTACGAAGAACAGATGTGTGATGAGGCGAAAACATCTGTATTTATCTGATAACGTGAGCTGGTCGTTATCGATTAATATAAAAAAAAATAATAATAATAAAAATTAAATAATATACACAAATAAATTAATTATGTTGGGTCGAAAAAAATTGAAATAAACAGGCAGGACGATCAGGACGGCCAAAAATGAGTTTATTTCGTAAGAATGACCGACTGGCAAGCTTGAGAAGTGAGAGGGCATGAAAGAAGCACAGAAATCATTTAAAACTAGATAAAGTTTGTCAAGACATAAAAAAAGAAAGTTTGTCCAGAGAGTTTGAAATACAGGTGCATCTCAATAAATTAGAATGTCGTGGAAAAGTTCATTTATTTCAGTAATTCATCTCAAATTGTGAAACTCGTGTATTAAATAAATGCAATGCACACAGACTGAAGTAGTTTAAGTCTTTGGTTCTTTTAATTATGATGATTTAGGCTCACGTCTAACACAAGCCCACCAATTCACTATCTCAACAAATTAGAATACTTCATAAGACCAATAAAAAAAAACATTTTTAGTGAATTGTTGGCCTTCTGGAAAGTATGTTCATTTACTGTATATGTACTCAATACTTGGTAGGGGCTCCTTTTGCTTTAATTACTGCCTCAATTCGGCGTGGCATGGAGGTGATCAGTTTGTGGCACTGCTGAGGTGGTATGGAAGCCCAGGTTTCTTTGACAGTGGCCTTCAGCTCATCTGCATTGTTGGGTCTGGTGTCTCTCATCTTCCTCTTGACAATACCCCATAGATTCTCTATGGGGTTCAGGTCAGGCGAGTTTGCTGGCCAATCAAGCACAGTAACACCATGGTCATTGAACCAGCTTTTGGTACCTTTGGCAGTGTGGGCAGGTGCCAAGTCCTGCTGGAAAATGAAATCAGCATCTCCATAAAGCTTGTCAGCAGAAGGAAGCATGAAGTGCTCTAAAATTTCCTGGTAGATGGCTGCGTTGACTGTGGACTTCAGAAAACCAGCAGATGACATGGCAGCTCAAATCATCACTGACTGTGGAAACTTCACACTGGACTTCAAGCAACATGGATTCTGTGCCTCTCCACTCTTCCTCCAGACTCTGGGACCTTGAGTTCCAAATGAAATGCAAAATTTACTTTCATCTGAAAAGAGGACTTTGGACCACTGAGCAACAGTCCAGTTCTTTTTCTCCACAGCCCAGGTAAGATGCTTCTGACGTTGTCTCTGGTTCAGAAGTGGCTTGGTAGCCCTTTTCCTGAAGACGTCTGAGCGTGGTCACTCTTGATGCACTGACTCCAGCTTCAGTCCACTCCTTGTGAAGCTCTCCCAAGTGTTTGAATCAGCTTTGCTTGACAGTATTCTCAAGCTTGCGGTCATCCCTGTTGCTTGTGCACCTTTTCCTACCCAAATTCGTCCTTCCAGTCAACTTTGCATTTAATATGCTTTGATACAGCACTCTGTAAACAGCCACACCTTTCAGTAATGACCTTCTGTGACTTACCCTATTTGTGGAGGGTGTCAATGTTCGTCTTCTGGATCATTGCCAAGTCAGCAGTCTTCCCCATTATTGTGGTTTCAAAGAACAAGAGATACCCAGAATTTATACTGTATGGATGGTAATTTATTGAAACTCAAATGTAAATATTTTGAGATACTGATTTTTGACTTTCATGAGCTGTAAGCTCTAATCATCAAAATTAAAACAAAAAAAAAACTTTTGAAATGTTTTACTTTACATGTAATGAATCTAAAATATATGAAAGTTTCACTTTTTGAAATAAGGTACAAGAAAAAATGAACTTTTTCACGACATGCTAATTTATTGAGATGCACCTGTAGATTTAAAAGCTTTAAGTCAGAAGGTTTTATGGTTGAAGTAGTTATAAGTTTGAGTAGATGGATATAGATGGTTCATTCCAACATACCATCATTCATTCCATTTTTAGAAAACCGATCAATTAAAAGTTAAAATCAGTTAAACCAATTATCGGTTAAAAATATAAAAAAAAAGTATAAGTAAAATAACAATAAATAAAAGTATCAATACCAATTACTTTTAAAATCAGTTAAAACTATTATCGATTTGTCGAAGTTTATCGAATTATCAAATTTATCGAAGTATCCAAAAGTATAAAGATATAAGCTGTAATAACAGTATCGATACTGATTACTTTTAAAATAAGTAAAAAAATTATTAATTAGAAGTATAAAAAAGTATAAAAATAATAGTATAAAAAGTAATAAAAGTATCTGGTTACTTTTAAAACCAGTTAAAACTATTATCGATTAAAAATATAAAAGGTTTATATATAAGTATAAATAGTAATGAAAGTATCGATACAGATTACTTTTAAAAACAGTTAAATGTTCAATCAGTTAGAAATTATATAGCAATATCATTCAGAACAGTCTGAAGGTCTGACCAGAGTTTGGTGGTTGCAGCTGTAAAGTACTAAATGAGTTACAGTCACCAATTTTATTCCCAGAAGAAGAATATTAAGTTTAAATTGATTTCTCAATCAATTCACAATCTTTCTCAATCTTATGCAACTGTATGATATGATTTATAGGAAAACGTAGGAGTTTTAGTAAAAAAGCTTAAATCTAACCATCAGTGGGGTCAGTAACCATAAGCAGGTCGTATAAAAACATACAAATGAGATTTTCCACCAATTCTCCAAAAAGTACAATTTTATAAATTGCCCTAAGACAGTGTTGAATCGAGCAATCAGAAACAAGTATTCCAGAGATCGAAGGGGAAAAAGTATGTGTTTGAAGGTTGTAAACTGTACAGGAAAATGACAAACTTGAAATCAAACAGAAATACAGTGGAAGAAAAATGGACATTGGGTCTGAAATGTGGGTTAACATACTCGTAAACAGCATACCCATTCATCTCAGTGGCAGTTACACAATTTTTTCAATTCTGTTATTGCGTTCATTTCATTTGTTTTATTTCACAAGAATACATGGCTACTTTTAAATGACAGTCGATTATAGCCTAATGTTGCAGATGCAAAATCCTATTCGGTTACACTTTATTTTGATAGTCCACTTTAGACATTCTACTAACTATAAGTAACTTTGTAACTACATGTCAACTAATTCTCATTCATTTGCAACTACATACTCTCAGAGTAGACTGTTAGGGTAGGTTTATGGTTAGTAGAATAAGTTGACATATACTTGCAAAGTTTCTCATACTCCGTATGTTGTATGTTGTGGACCCATCAAAATAAAGTGTTAGAGGTTATTAAGCAGACAGTCTAGTCTACTAATACTCTAATGACTGCTAGTTGACATGTAGTTGCAAAGTTACTTGCTGTTTGTAGAATGTCTAAAGTGGACTATCGAAATAAAGTGTTACCTCCTATTCTAACCAGCCAAACCAAACCAAAGACATAAAGCCAGTTAAAAGGCATTAAGATTAACTTACTGTAAATTTGCAAAGACATCAACAGGTTTAGTTCAGGAGCAGTGACATTGTCATTGGTCAGACGTTGCAACTTTTTGGTTGCATGACAGATAATTTCTTTCCCAAATGCTTGTTTTTTTCTCTACATCTTTGCTTTGCACCATCTCCCTTGAAATAAATGGATTCTTAGTGTTATCTGATAAACTGGTGTGTAGACATCCGTACCTTTAGTGTGTGTGTATTTGCCACACCTGCCCTCATCATATTATTCTCACTCAATGCCTGACAGACCCGCTGGTGTCAGAAAACCATGACAATACATCAGCCTCATCGCTTTAAAGAGAAACAGAGAAAAAGAGACAGAAGATACCTGTCTTCTCTCAGCCTCTGCTTCCTGTCCTCTAAAAGTTGCTTAATTAGTTATGTCCGCATTTATAATTGATGGGCGTTGAGCAACCTGTCTCTCTCACACACATGCACGTGGAATATTAAAGCGTGTCTCAAAGTAACATGTCAGGTGTGTATTATCGTAATGGTTCATTAAACGCCTTGCAGTGTTTTGCCTGTTAGATTGTCAGTGTGCACTGATTCATTATTTAACATCTAAACCTAATGATAGTAACACCCCCAAAGACCACACTGGGTAAATGAGAGATCAAGGAGTGTGTGCATTTAAGTGTTCAAAACACTTATGCTAAGTGCTGGGGTTTTGTTTTGCACATTGGCTAGCAATAATCAAGAATGAGTAACGGTACAGGTATTGGGGTATGGGTCTTTAGCAAATGCAGTGAAAACTTCCTAAACATGAGACATGCTTTATATTGAGTGTTTCAGACTAACTCGGCATACAGTGCTGCTTAAAGGGTTAGTTCACCCAAAAAATGAAAATGTGATGTTTATCTGCTTACCCCCCAGGGCATCCAAGATGTAGGTGACTTTGTTTCTTCAGTAGAATACAAACGAAGATTTTTTACTCAAACCGTTGCAGTCTGTCAGTCATATAATGGCAGTCAATGGGACTCACGGCTTTGAGAAAAAAACATACACAGACAAAACCAAATTAAACCCTGTGGCTCGTGACGATACATTGAGGTCTTGACACACAATGCCTCTCAGCCTCTGCTTCCTGTCCTCTAAAAGTTGCTTAATTAATTATGTCCGCATTTATAATTGATGGGCGTTGAGCAACTGGTCTCTCTCACACACATGCACGTGGAATATTAAACTATTAAGGTCTGTGCAAGAAACTGAACGGTATTTATATCATTTTTTACCTCTGATCCACCGCAATGTCCAACTGTCCTGAGCTCGTTCACAACAGCCGGCGGCATACAGGTGCATCTCAATAAATTAGAATGTTGTGGAAAAGTTCATTTATTTCAGTAATTCAACTCAAATTGTGAGACTCGTGTATTAAATAAATTCAATACACACAGACTGAAGTAGTTTAAGTCTTTGGTTCTTTTAATTGTGATGATTTAGGCTCACATTTAACAAAAACCCACCAATTCACTATCTCAACAAATTGGAATACTTCATAAGACCAATAAAAAAAAACTCTGTGCTTAAAAAAACTTTAAAAAAAAAAAGTGATTGGCACTTTTAGCCAATCACTAGGGATCAGCAGACAGACGTGATGATTCATGAGTGACGGGTTTTTAGCGCGATAAAGGATCTGATTTTGAATGTATAACTGTAATTGATCATAATGCCTAAATATAAGTTCGATGGTAAAGAGTGGAGAGTGTTTTGTCTCAAAACGTGAATTACACCTGTTGAGGGAGATGACACGAAGGCTATATCACTGCAACTCCGAAATCAGAGCACAGTTAAATTATTTAATCAAAATATTTATATCTATACGATCCTGTCTTTTATATTTTAAACGGTCTAGATTGGATCCTTTAAAGATGCTGTTAGTTTTGACTGTGAAAAATTCTATATTATGTTCAATATGAACTTCACGAAAGACTTAGTTCTGTGTGAAATTATAGTGCGAAACGAAAGTAAGAGCATTATTGTTGTTAATTTTTTTTTATTGTCGGATTGTCATACAGAATGACACAGTTTTTATGGTGTGTGCATGAACGAGTGTGAAATACCTAACTAATTATGTTGCTTATTCTGATCACTTATATTGGGCACTTTTTTGCATTTAAATTCTGACTGTTGACATTGAAAATGATGCATGTGTTTTTCGAGGGTATCGGTTAATTTCTTGATTGCCGTTTTGACAGTGTCTGCTTGCATATTTTAATCATATTTGGTAGTTCTCTTTAATGTATTTGCCCCGATTTGATCCATAGGAAATTTATCTAGCATTTATTTATATTATTTTGTCGTCATTATTTCGTTATAATGAGTTAAAAATGGCTCTTATCAACCTTGATTTACATTCTATCACATTATTTTTACAGTTAAAGTTTTGGGCGGTTTTTGGGCGGGTTTTTGTGAGCTTTTGGGCTGGAAATCGTCCATCCAATCTGGCAACACTGCTGGGCAACAGTCCAGTTCTTCTTCTCCTTAGCCCAGGTAAGACGCCTCTGATGTTGTCTGTGGTTCAGTAGTGGCTTAACAAGAGGAATACAACAACTGTAGCCAAATTCCTTGACACGTCTGTGTGTGGTGGCTCTTGATGCCTTGACCCCAGCCTCAGTCCATTCCTTGTGAAGTTCACCCAAATTCTTGAATCGATTTTGCTTGACAATCCTCATAAGGCTGCGGTTCTCTCGGTTGGTTGTGCATCTTTTTCTTCCACACTTTTTCCTTCCACTCAACTTTCTGTTAACATGCTTGGATACAGCACTCTGTGAACAGCCAGCTTCTTTGGCAATTAAAGTTTGTGGCTTACCCTCCTTGTGAAGGGTGTCAATGATTGTCTTCTGGACAACTGTCAGATCAGCAGTCTTTCCCATGATTGTGTAGCCTAGTGAACCAAACTGAGAGACCATTTTGAAGGCTCAGGAAACCTTTGCAGGTGTTTTGAGTTGATTAGCTGATTGGCATGTCACCATATTCTAATTTGAGTTTTTGTTAAATGTGAGCCTAGATCATCACAATTAAAAGAACCAAAGACTTAAACTACTTCAGTCTGTGTGCATTGAATTTATTTAATACACGAGTTTCACAATTTGAGTTGAATTACTGAAATGAACTTTTCCATGACATTCTAATTTATTGAGATGCACCTGTATATCATGCATCCCTAAAAGAGTTACTGAAGGAGTCTGGGAGAAGAAATTGTTGTTTTCTTTATTTCTCTGTTAGTAAAATGTGAAACTAGCATTTCACAACTTTCTTAAAAAAATCAATATGACTAGATCATGTACAAGTATCATAACTATACTGACAATGTTCCATTACAACAAAATGGATTTTCAATAAGTGATGTACAGATATAAAGTACAAGAACACAGGACATGCATCATTTGATTCATTGAATCCCATTACAAGATGAGCACTCAAGTCATGCACATTTCATCCAGTTGCTGTAATGAGTTATTTGAGAACTATTACTGTACATTCTTTAATGAATTGCTGACAACAGCAGTCTGGTGTGAATCTCTCACACATGATCACGCTGTATATCAGTAGATGTGGTCTGTCCCGTTTCAGTCCGGACTCTCTTCAGTCTGGAGCAGCAGCGAGGAGTCCTGATGATGTTCTCAGCGTCGCTCCTCATGAACACATACAGCAAACAGTCCACAAGCGGGTTTAACAGATATAGAATGACAGTAAAGTTAGTCAGACTACTTGGGAGTTCGTATACATTCTCAATCACAAAAAGACAAATTTGCAAGGGGAGGATTACAAAGGTGTAATTGATCACCACAAAGAACAGAGGAGCAAGAACTAACTGCTTCTTTAGAGGAGTGAGAGAGATTGAGTGAGAGAGAGTAATGTATGAACCTACAAAGCACAGAATGATCACTCCATAGAAAATGAAGGGCATTATATATGCCAGAGAATGCCTGATGTCTACATCACGTCAGAATGTATCTCTCTACAGCTATACATGTCATGAAATACCTACCTGTGAAACTAGCCCATATAATTGTGAGGAGTACGGTGATCTCCCAGTAATTGATTCTAACATTTAGTAGAACGAAAACAATTTGGATGAAATCTGAAATGAGTAGATTTATGACAAAAACTGGAGCAGCTTGTTTAGATTTGAGGAGAGAATAAACAGAGAATAAAATGGAGCTTCCGTCACCAGTGACATTAGTGGATTTAATAAAGACGTTTTTCTGCTCACTCTTGTAATCTTGTCTCCACCATTAGTTGCCAGACCTATGATTTGAGATTATGAAAAACATGTTTTTAATCTAATATATATTTATGCTTTGTCTTATGGCATTAGAAACTTTAGATCAAAACGAGTCATTAAAAATGTGAAAATTCCACATACGTGATTTACGAGTGTTTTCTTTGTTAAATTGCAGGTGGTCAAGTCCTTTTCATTTCTTCAACTTCAACTGAAAATAAAGTAAATGTAAAAATACATTAAATGTGCTAGATGACATCACAAGATAGAATACATACATAGAATCACACATAACACATTTTAAATGAGAAAACATTTAATATTACAGTCTGAACAAAAAATGAGGCTTGCTAGTACTGTCAAGTCTACTCAGCTGTAACAATAAACACAATCCTTCCTTCACTTGTACATGTCCTGATAACTGTACTGATAACTGATTTATAATGAAGCTGTACTGACACGTGAAATGTGGGAAGGTTCCTCACATTATACAGGGTTGTGTGTCGTCCAGTAAAACTAGCTAATGCTACACAATAAACCACTTTTATCATGTTAATAGTAAATGAGAGCTGAGACCAGTTTTGTCCATTTGGAACCACTCACTTGTTGCCACAGTTGCTGCTCCTTTATTCATCAACATGAAGATGGTATTAAATGGAAGACATAAGTGCATTATTACTAATTGTTTTTGCCTGTATTTATTTATTTATTTTTGCCAGTTTTTGTTTATTAATAATTTACCTTACTGAGAATTATCTTTATTTCAAGACCATCATGTTAAAAAGATAATTTGTGTGTGTGATTTAGAGTTCATTTGATTTTAATATAGCATAAAAACTAGAAATCAAACTAACTTTAATTTTGGTATATAGTTTTTTTTTTTTTTTGGTATTATTTTGATTTTTGACAAAATTAATTATTTTTGTAGGCTACGCTTTACTCAAATTCATTTGGCTTTCATGCCATCAATGTATGCATTTTTTTAATTAAAATACTTTCGCCTATCCAAATGTAATGTGCACAGATGGCTGTAATAATATTCTGACTGAAGTCGGTGTCTGGTACAGTTCATTTATTGGCTATGAACCTGTCGTGTTTTGTGCTTTTGTTGTAGACCAAGTAGCATGAAGTCAGAATTGACCCGGTTTACTCTGTGAATCGTGTACTTTTAATAAATGATTACACTTCATATACAACCCCAAATCAGAAAAAGTTGGGACAGTATGGAAAACGCAAATAAAAAAAGAAAGTAGTGATTTCTAAATTTACTTTGACTTGTATTTCATTGCAGACAATATGAACACAAAATATTTCATGTTTTGTCTGGTCAACTTCATGTCATTTGTAAATATACATCCTTTCCTGTCATTCAGACCTGCAACACATTCCAAAAAAAGTTGGGACAGTAAAGCATTTAACACTTTGTAATGTTGCCATTCCTTTTCACAACACTTAAAAGACGTTTAGGGACTGAAGACACCAAGTGATGAAGTGTTTCAGGTGTAATTTTGTCCCATTCTTCCTGCAAACAAGTCTTAAGGTGGGCTACAGTACGGGGTCTTCGTTGTCGCATTTTGCACTTCAAAATGCGCCACACATTCTCTATTGGAGACAGGTCGGGACTGCAGGCAGGCCAGTCAAGTACCCGTACCCTCTTCCTCCGCAGCCAGGACTTTGTAATGTGTGCAGAATGTGGTTTTGCATTGTCTTGTTGAAATATGCATGGACGTCCCTGGAAAAGATGTCTTCTTGAAGGCAGTATATTGTGCTCCAAAATCTCTATGTACTTTTCAGCATTAATGGTGCCATCACAGAAGTGCAAGTTACCTTTGCCAAGGGCACTGACACAACCCCATACCATGACAGACCCTGGCTTTTGGACTTGTTGCTGGTAACAGTCTGGATGATCCTTTTCTTCTTTGGTCCGGAGCACACGGCGTCCATTCCTCCCAAAAAATACCTGAAATACTGATTCATCTGACCACAGTAAACGTTTCCACTGTGTGATGGTCCATCCCAGATGCCTCCGAGCCCAGAGAAGTCGACGGCGCTTCTGGACACTGTTAACATAGGGCTTCCTTTTGGCACAGTACAGTTTTAACTGGCATTTGTGGATGTAACTACGTATTGTGGTACTTGACAAAGGTTTGCCAAAGTAGTCCTGAGCCCATGTGGTGATATCGCTTATAGATGAATGACGATTCTTGATGCAGTGCCGCCTGAGGGATCGGAGATCACGGTTGTTCAGCTTAGGCTTGCACCCTTGTCCTTTATGCACTGAAATTCCTCCAGATTCCTTGAATCTTTTAATTATGTTATGCACTGTTGAAGGTGAAATATCCAAATCTCTTCCTATCTTTCTTTGAGGAACATTGTTTTTAAACATTTCAATAATTTTCTCACGTATTTGTTGGCAAACTGGCGATCCTCGGCCCATCTTTGCTCCTAAAGGACTAGACCTTTCTTGGATGCTGCTTTTGTACCAAATCATAATTACAATCACCTGTTGACATCAACTGTTTCAAAACACGTCATTATTTAACCAATTTACCTCATTACTAGCCCTAAATTGCTCCTGTCCCAACTTTTTTTGGAATGTGTTGCAGGTCTGAATGACAGGAAAGGATGTATATTTACAAATGACATGAAGTTGACCAGACAAAACATGAAATATTTTGTGTTCATATTGTCTGCAATGAAATACAAGTCAAAGTAAATTTAGAAATCACTACTTTTTTTTATTTGCGTTTTCCATACTGTCCCAACTTTTTCTGATTTGGGGTTGTAGTAAAAAGACAGTTACATTTGGCATGTTAATGAGCGCCACTGCTATCTTGTAGTTAACCTGAAAGATATTAGTTTAAAGGTGTTCAGTTTCATCAGTTCTTACTTAGTTTCATCAGGTTTCTGCTACACGAAGTGTTTTGAGTTTATAACCACTCTTGCAGTTGAACCAAGTTTAGCCAAAGATTGTTCTGTGTGTGTGTGTGTGTGTGTAATATGTGTCGATTACCAGTGTTGGGAAGGTTACTTTGGAAATGTAATAGGTTACAGATTACAAGTTACCCTATTTAAAGTGTTATAAGTAGTGCACCTTTTCAATTACTTTATTAAAGTAATGTAACTTATTACATTTGATTACTTTTTGATTACTTTTTTAAATTTCTAATATTTTCAACTGTTAATCATTTTGAACCATTTAAACCAGGCAGGGTTAACCTTAAAGTAGTACTCAACACTGATTACTGTCACACTTTCAAAATCCTTCATCACTTGAATTAAGATTATAATAAGTAAGGGACAATGTGCATCTTTATTTTGCGATAACAACTGGCTGGACGTGCATTATCCTGCTTATTACACGGCTGCTTGCCACAAAAGTAAATAATTAGACACGAAACATTGATCTGAGTAGAAATATTTGAACTCAAAGCTTACATGAAGAAAGGAGTTGCTAGCAAGCAGCAAGTTCAAACTAGATGGACATTTAAGGGATACGATGCAGTCATACCACTTTTATTACACAACATTTCACCACATATATAATTAAGTACTAGTACTTGCAGTCTGTCACGTTTCAGCCTGGACTTTCTTCAGCAGCAGTGAGGAGTCCTGATGATGTTCTCAGCGTCGCTCCTCATGAACACATACAGCAAACAGTCCACGAGCGGGTTCAACACAAAGAATGAGAGTAAAGGAAATCAGATTAAATGGGAATTTGTGCACAAAAATTGTAATGCAAAAAAAGACAAATTTGCAAGGGGAAAATTAGAAAGGTGTAACTGATCACCACAAAGAACAGAGGAGCCAGAACTATCTGCTTCTTTAGAGGAGTGAGAGAGAGACCTGCATGAACCTACAAAACACAGAATGATCACTGCATAGGGGATGAAGGGCATGATATATACCAGATAATTCATTAAAAATAAACCTGGAATAACAATAAATGGTATAAGCCAACCGGTCAGTGAGGTACACACAAGACATCTGACTGAGCGATGAGACCTGTGCCAAATGGGATGAGCGATCAGAATGTATCTCTCTACGGCTATACATGTCATGAAATACATACCTGTGAAACTAGTCCACATCCATGTGATGTGAATTATGATCAAGTAGAAGTTGAAGTCATTGGTTAGTAGTAACATGCAAACAATCTGTATGAGATAAGAAATGAGTAGATTCATGACAAAAACTGGAGCAGCTTGTTTAGATTTGAGGAGAGAATAAACAGCATAAATAGCCAAACAAATCCTGGGAATTTCAATGCTTAAAATGATTGAAATATAGACAATGTCTTCAGTTGCAAGCAGTGCATAATAACCTCTGTTGCTTCGATTGTAAGCATTATAGCTTTGCTCAGCTGTGGTGTTAAGATCGCTGTCAGATGTTGAACTGAATGGAGATCTGTGAGTTTCCATCACCAGTGAAACCTGGAAATCCAGAACTACAGTGAAAATACATTCAGTGAATAAAACGAATGAAAAGGTGTGTTGCTCCTCACTCTTGCTGTCTTGTCTTCAATGAAATAGATGCCAGGTGGAGAATTCAGGACGTTTGGTCTGAAAGGCACATCAGTTGAGTCACATTATTATCAAATCAACATGTGTAGACATTATCCTAAAATAATTCTTCAAATTTTAATCAAAATGCACCTTGTTTGTGGCTTACTACAGTTGAATAAGTCCTTCTTATTATCCAGTGTTCCTCTTCATCTAAAAAATGGTTAACATGTTTCAGTATTTGTATAAATCATAACATTTAAGAGGAGATTATTATATAGAATAACATGAACAGTCAGGACCTGGGACATAAATTTAGTACTGCAAGTTTGGATAGCAAGTTACTAGTCATGCAAAAGATTCCAAAACCACAATTCATCTGGGTTTGTTCAAACTGCTTCTGCTGGATCAACACCTTCTTTTATAATTTGACTGACCTGTTAAAATGTCACGTGAAAGTTGGGAAGGTTTCCCACATCTGAAACAGATGGGTGTTGTTCTAGCAAATGATTCCCAATAAACCGCTTTTATCTTTAATAGAGGATGAGGTCTGACTTCCATTTTATCCATTTAAAACCACTAATATGATGCCACTTTTGACACGTTTATTAACACACTAATGGAAATAAAATGAAGAACAGAAAGATATCTTTATCTGCTGTTTCTGGAAGAATCATTTGTGCTTCCTTTTATGCAAAAAAAAAAAAGAAATCGATCGAGATTCATACCATTTTGTTCAGTTATTTAACATTGATCAGTATATTACAGTTTTTCTTAATCAATTTGACACATTTCTCCAAACTCAGGTCACTGTTCTCAAAACAGTTAACACAGTGAGCTGAACACTTTGTAATTGTCCTAAACAGATTGTACATTTTCATTTATTTCATACAAATTACAAATCACGCAAATAATTTTCTCAAAACAAAACTCTCAAATGTTTTCACAATAGTTAATACAACCAACCAATGCTATAAAATATTTGAAAAAAAGGTTTTACACAAATCACAATCATTTATGTACCATTCGTCCAAACACAGTTAACAAAACTCTGTAATTTGTCATTCTATCAAATGAATATGGTATATTTTCGATTGGTCCTAAACTGATCATTACTCTACAGGAAATGCAGTTTTCCTATCGTTTACACATTTTTCACAATTGCTTTAGTGTAATAATAAAAGGGAAAGTATACAAAGAGCAGGACCGAATATACAAAAAATAATAACAATAATCATAGTAAGATATAAATAAAAATGGGGGGGGGGGGGGCGTAAAGAAAGAGGTGTAAGTCTATAAGACAGTGGAGTGGGTAGAGAAAGGGGTGTAATGAGAGAAAATCAAAACACTTATATAGTATTGTACTATGATTGTTGATAGTACAGATTCTTAGTCCTCCGGCGAAAACTTCTGTTACTTACTGTAAATGTTCAAACATTTTTCAGACTTGAAGTTTGAGATCATTCAGGTGAACAATCAAGATTATTTTGAATGGAACAGGAGCATTGTTGACATGGTGGTCCAGAACAACATCACCTGCCACAAGGGAAGAGGCCCGTGGAGATGTTGAGAATTGAGAATGTTGCAATTCTCTTTTGCATTTTATACAGGGTTGCCAACCGTTCCTTATAATATGGAATCGTCCCGTATTTAAGGCATCAGTTTGTCCCGTATTTGCAGGCATACAAAGTAAGACCATACTAATAACAAATAAATTATTATTTTTCCAAATCGTTGTTTGAATTGTGAACGTAGCCGCTCATGGAAGGCTTTAAGACCAAGTGGAACTCCTCTGCCGCCTATCGCTCCAGCTTCACAGCGAGCTGGACTCGTGTTTTGATTTCTACAAATCAGTTTGGTCAAATGCAAAGACGTGATTATTGATCGTAAGCACAACATCCAGCTAGAAAACATATATCCAGGCTACCTTTTTACTATTTGCAATAGTTGGACCGAGGCTATGGAATAACCTTCCTTTATCTGTGAAAGTTTCAAATTCCGTCTCCGAGTTTAAAACTAAATTGAAATCTTATTTTCTTACCTTGGCTTTTTAAACTTTGTTAAATTATCTTTCAAGTTTACTGATGTTATTATTTTTACTAGTTTTTATTTTATTTGTAGGCCTACAGCACTATGGTCATCTACTGTTGTGTTTATCGGTGCTTAATAAATACAAATACCTGAGGGAAGATGTCTTTCACTATTGTAAGTTAATGTTGTTAAATAGAGAAACAAAATTATACATTTTTAAAATGTCAATAACTTCTAGCGCATTATAAGAAGAGCAGGAAGAAGCCCTTTTAGTGTTGAGTGATATTTAATTGCATTTGGCTGTTGCTGATTTGTAAGATTATTACTCAATCATAGTGTTTAAATTATGTACATCATTTTTTCTCTCCTATGGGATTATGACGTGCGCATTGTTTGTTTATTTTTTATTTCATGAGTAGCCTATATCCTGCGCGTGGTTATACAGTGTTTGATCGCATTCTTTGGTGTGTGTGTTTGTGTGTGTGGTCCTTAAATTCTTTTAGCAGGAGGTCAGTATGGTCACACTCTTTGTGTTGTGTCTTCATATAGGCACACACTCGCTCCATGCTCGCTCTCTGGGAATATATAAACAGTGTAAAACACACTTCCATAATGACAGATGAACTTGGAGATAAAAATGGGGTAGCAGACAGGACATGTCTAAACTTGGTCAGACTACTCATCGTGTAGTTATACATACAAACGGACACACACACACACACCGGCCAGCGCTGGGCTTCAGGGTGCCCAATAGTGGGACTGTATTTTGTGTTCACACACACACACACACACTTAGGAGAAAAGCTCTATATAGAACCTTCATTGAGGCACTTTATAAATATAACTTTTTAGAGGTTCCCATTGCGGGATAAAATATATTGATTTATTTTTACTTATTTAAATTTGTTTTAATTCATTGTTGTTTTGGTTAGAAATCATGTTCCGGAGGGGCCCCTTGGTAAATCGCGTTCTCCCCCTCGGGGGGACCATCATCGGGCCCTTGGAATCATCCTAACATTCCCACCCCTTATGGCACCCCTGGCTGAGAGTATGTTTGTGCTTTATTTTAAATTGAATCAACAGCACTATCCATTTCTTGTTTAGAAACACACATATACGTGTGCACCTTTAAAGTCAGCGTGAAACTGAAGTGTGATAGTCGACTCTTTTCTTCCCTATTGTGATGTACATCCAAAGTAAAATGGTTTTTAATACATAGGGCGGGACTTGGGTGGGGATTTTTATTCATAGAGATTTGATTGGATGGTTGTGGTTTGCTATTGGTCGATCTCATGTGAGTGGCAGGTTGTCTCCGCCCTCACGATGAAAAACACTTCATCAGAGAAGAAAAAAAAAAGATTTTGATTTCATGGTGACTTTGAGCAAAACATTAAGAGAAACAAAGGAGACATTATAGAGATCTCAATTGTTATTTTTCTTTTTAGTTTGGCTTCCGTCTCTGGTTATCTCTCTCTAACACACACACACACACACACACACACACACACACACACACACACACACACACACAGTCACTGACTTTCTATCACAACCAGACTGCAGTGATCCTGTATGTCAACTTAAGCACTATCTCTCTCACGCTCTGCTCAAATAGAGGGATAAATCTCTGAGATAAATTAAATATAGCACTCTCTTTCCTGCAGAGACACATGGCCATTAAACAGACCTGATTTACCTCGAAAACTTCATATGTGTGTGTGGCCTGAGGACACTACTAGATCTTATGCTGTTTATCTTGTTTTTGCCTTGATTTTTATTGCTTCCTGTGATGCCTGAGGTAACAAGCTGTAGTTTAAAGTCATCCACGACCCTCATCTGACTTGCAGTAAAGCACTGACCTTTCGTTAAAGCTGCCGCGGATCCTTTGGTGGCTCACAGGAGAGGTTGTTTGTATCGTTGCTGATCTCTGCCTGGCCAATAGGATATCACCGAGATGTCTTGATCCATAATACTCAAAGTGGAGAATGGAGAGTCGGACAATTTTTATGTTTTTGAAAGAAATCTCTTAAGGCTGCATTTATATGATTAAAAATACAATACAAATATTGTAAAATATATTATTACAATTTGAATTTTTTTTTTTTTTATTTGAAATAGAAATCATTTGTAACATTATATATGCATTTACAGCCACTTTTGATCTATTTAATGCATTATTGGCTGAATAACAGTATTCATTTCCAATTTAATTTCCCCCAAACTTTAATTTCTCCAAAATGTGACAACCTCATATTTTACTTTATATAGTATTCTCAGTGTTAATTCTCATTTTTACCATATTACAATAAAATGATATATATATATATATACGTATATATTTAGTGTAAAACATCTTTTGTAGCTATATATATATATACACTGTAGCAGTAGTAATAATAGTACGTTAGTATGCTATTTCAAACTCAGTCATGTTGAAGCCGTGGACCTGCGTGGTCTCCTGCAGAGGAAGCTGTCAAAACTGACCTCTGACCTCCCGTCCACCTGCAGCACATCAAAGTCCTGCGGTTGAACTCATCATAAACTCTCTGATGAGCCTCTGATTGCTGTTGTTAAATTCACCGCTGACCCATGTGAGCGAGAGTGCACAGGTCTGTGTCATCGTTCATTTCCGGCTGACCTGTAGGAAAACAGCATGAAGTTGTTTGTGTCACTACTAATGAGGGCTGATTGGTGAGGGGAGGCTTGTGCCTTTTCACCACGTCGACTTCAATGAGACGGCACATTCATCAGCGATTACCACTCTTCTCCATCCCTCTCTCTTATTTCATTACGGCCTCGCTCAGACCAGAGAGAATCGATGTTTCCTCATTAAAAAGCGCTCTTATTGAAATGAGCAGCAAACGGACGTTTTAATGTGCCATAATATGGCACAGCTGGTGACGAGCATTTCCATAGCTGGAAATCAGCACCTGGAGTGGGAGGGAGGAAAAGACACACTCATCCGTAAAGAGCTAAAGAAACAAACAAAACAGATGGACAAAAATGATAGTATTTAAACGATGGTGCAAAAGATCTGTGAACAGTTGCATAGAAAATACAGAAAAAATAATTAAAAATGTGATTATTTGTATGTGCATCCTATAATAATATAAGTACTAGGTAATAATGTTAAGTATATATGTATATATATGTATATATATATATATATATATATATATATATATATATATATATATATATATATATATATATATATATATATATGTATATATATATATATGTATTTATGTGAGTACATAATATTTGATGTGACATATCACTCATGATCATGGATATATTATTTTTATGAATACATATATATATGGGTATATTACATATATATATATATATATATGTATGTATATATATATATATATATATATATATATATATATATATATCATGAATGGATATATATATATCAAAATATAGAATATATACAATAAAATAGAAAAAATGCATGTTGGTTATCCGTAGTCAAAACTGGAGAACAAAAAATGTAAAATCTTGTATAAATTGTTGTTGTTACATTGTCTGTTTTTATTATTAGCTGATTTTAATAGTTATGTTATCATAAATACTTTTTTTCTTTAACCCACAAAAGAAATTGGAAAAATGTAGAAGTGTATAATCATGTCATGGTGTGTATGAAATGTCTTTTTGACTTTAAACACTTGAACAGTTACATAAAACACATGTAAAAAAAAGATTTTTAAATTTAGATTTTTTTTATCTAAATGTAATGCTTGTTATAGACATACCTACACAGAATAAATGGATATTTAGTTAATTTAACACTAATGAAACTACTGATTTTCATCATTATACAATTGTAGTTTGTTTATATTTTTTTATTTGATGTATGTTTTATGTATATATGTCTATATGTTTTAGTTTATTTAGTTTTAGTTATTTTAGTACTTTAACTTTTTTAAAAATTTTATATTATTTCAATTAATGTTTATTTCAAGTAATGAAGATATGTCAGTTAGCGATCATAACCCTGCAGTGATTTCTGTGGATGTGCTGTCTGAGACTCAACAGGATCGTATCCGAAACCCACTTTCTCCGTAATGCACCCTAGGAAATGAAACAGCTTGTAAAGTTATGTTCAGAAATCACCCAAAGAACTTAAACATCACCAGGAGCAACATAAATAGATTGAACGAGCTACTTGTAGAATGAAATGCAGGCAGACGTATGAAATTGAGGATCCCACTGCAAAGATAAACACAGACGGCACCGGCAGAGCTTTACGACGCCACAGCTGCCAGCAGCAAACACGGAGACATTTCCATCGGTCGTTA
This sequence comes from Schizothorax lantsangensis, assembly GCA_027422415.1. Taxonomy (NCBI): domain Eukaryota; kingdom Metazoa; phylum Chordata; class Actinopteri; order Cypriniformes; family Cyprinidae; genus Schizothorax; species Schizothorax lantsangensis. The sequence continues at coordinate 5,151,316 of CM049857.1, read as the reverse complement.
CCTGATCGCCGAAGGGATTTTGTTTTGAACAGAAGCAAGGTTACTGGAGCTCACAATGAATGGTGGAGAAAAAGACCTTTTCATCCTTATTTTACATTGATAATAAGCATCAGGCCAAAGTAGAGGAAATTGCAGGTTAAGATCATCTAATCATTCTGTGTTCTGTTGGTTAATGTGTCTGAGAAAAATAAGGATGCTTGAGATGATGAAAAGGAGAAATGGCTAACACTTTATTTTAGGGTCTCTTAACTAGTTGCTTATTAGCATGCATATTAATAGAATATTAATGCATATTAATGCCTTATTCTATATGACCTTATTCTACATCCCTAATCATACCCAATTCCTAAACTTAACAACTACCTTACTAACTATTAATAAGCAGCAAATTAGGAATTTATTGAGGGAAAAGTCGTAGTTATTAGTGAATAAGTGTTACCGAGAAATGTTTTAAAAAATCTGTTTCAAATGAGTTTGCCAAGTTTCCATTCATAGATGAGTGTTGAAAAACCTTTACCAGTTTCAATTTAATGTTGATTATTTGCAGAAAAGTAAATATATTTGTACAATTTTACACATAATAATGATTATTGTCAAAAATGAAATATTTTCTTCAAAATACATATAGCCTACTGTCATTTAAAAGTATGGGGTTGGTAAGATTAAAAATAAATAAAATAAAGAAGTTTCTTCTACTCATCAAGGCTGCATTTAGTTGATCAAAACTACAGTAAAAATATTGTAGTAATATTGAGAAATGTTTACAATTTAAAATAACTATTTTCTATTTAAATATATTTTAAAACATGATTTATTATTGTTATGCAATGCTGAATTTTCAGCACCATTTCTCCAGTCTTCAGTGTCACATGATCCTTCAGAAATCATTCTAATATGATGATTTGCTGCTCAAGAAACATTTCTGATTATTATCAATGTTGAAAAGAGTTGTGCTGCTAAATGATTTCTCAGAATTCTTTGATTAATAGAAGGTTCAAAAGAGCAGCATTTATTTGAAGTCTTTAGTAACATTATAAATATATTTACTGTCCGTTTTGACCATTTTAATGTTTCTTTACAGAATAAAATTAAAATTAATTTCTTAAACAAAAAAAACAAAAAAATTACTGATCCCACTAACTTATGTTAGCCTAAGTTACCAGCATTTGTCTACATGCACATAACAAGGTATTTTTTTTTTTTTTTTTTTTTTTTGGCTCTAAACCACACAAGAAATATCAGAACTCATTTTATTCAGAAATTGAAAACATGTTTGGTGGATTTATGCCATTGTTTGTATAAAAGTGCATTTGTAATGTCTTTTTGAATAACTTCAATGAGCGTCTGCAAATGTGTAAAAGCTTAACAGGAGGATGGAACAAGAATTCATCAGCAGTCAGATGTTTACAACAAGCAGCCGCTCTGCGTTATTCCCAGGTTACGTGCGCTATTAGACCTGGTGATTAATAATGGTTTATTTTGTTAACTGTGCAAAACACATGTGGAAACGATCTGAGGAGATTAAAATATCGTCTTTATTCTAACGAGGCTGACAGATAGAGGTGAACAAAGACGTCTATTGTGGCTGATCAACAGCTGGGTGTTTTATTAGCGAGATTGAAGCCTGGTTTAGTTATCTCTCGGAGCAGAACGAGCCTCTAGTTTTAATTTATGACACGAAAGGTTAGACAGGGTTAGAAGTGTGAGTTTCTCAACCGGTTCTTCTTCTGTTTCCTCTATCTTTTCGGAGCATGTCTCTTGGCAGAAGCATTGGATGGATGTTGTGAATTTGACACGCTTTTCTCTTTCTCTTCCCCTCTTGCTGGTGTTTTGTGCTCGCATCTTGCGTTTATGATTTGCCACACCCTCTGACACACAATCTGGAACTAATTAAAAGTTACAAAAGTTGTTATGAGTTTCAGAAGTTCACAAGTGCGAGAGTGACTTTTCGATAGCAGATGTGGCACAACAGTTGCTGTGAAGCGTGTGGGCCTTTCTGCTTCCTCTTGAGACAAGAGCTGCTCACAACCAAACAACCAACAACACTCTCCATCACCACAGAGACCAGCACTCACAGAACACACAGAACACAGCAAATGAAGGGAACGGAGTAAGAAAAGATAAAAGAGGGAAGTCAAACGAAGAGCAGGCCAAAAAGATAGGGAAGGGATTAAGAAAGAAAGAGAAAATTACATGAACGGTGAAAGGGGGAAGCATAGGGAAAGAAAAGAAAAAAGAAAGAGGATATCGAAAGGGAGGAAATTGGAAAATATTAAGGAAAGGAAGTAAAAAATAAGAGAAAAATAAGGAAAAATGCAATGAAATGAGAAAGGAAGAGGCAAAAGATAAAGACAGGGAAAAACAAAGGGAAGCAAATATCAAAAGAAAGAGGGAAAAGGGAAATAGAAAGATAAAATGAAAGATAGGGAAAGGAAAGAGACTAAGGAAGGAAAGAAATGTGGGGAAAGGAAAAAAACGAAAGATATCAACAGGAAGAAAAAGGATAAAGGACTGGAGAAGGAAAAATAGAGAAAAGGAGGAGGAAAGGAAATTATATGGAAAAAAGTGAAAATATAAGGAAGTGAAAAAGTAAAGGGAATGAGAAATATAAGAACAGAAAGGAAATGAAAAGGGGAAAGCTAGGAAAGGAAAGGAAGATTATGTTAACAGTGAAAGGGGGAAACATATTAAAAGAAAATAAAAAAGAAAGAGAAGAGGAAAGAGGAAATATCGAAAGGGAGGAAAATATTAAGGAAAGGAAATAAAATAAGAGAAGGGGAAAGATAAGGAAAAAGCAATGAAATGAGAACAGGAGGGACGAAGGATAAAGAAAGGAAAGAAAAACAAAGGGAGACAAATATCAAAAGGAAGAAAAAAAGGGAAATAGAAAGAGAAAAGGAAAAAAAAGAAAGAATGAAAATAGAAATTAAATGAAAAGGGGAAGGAGAAAGAAAGAAAGAAAGAAAGAAAGAAAGAAAGAAAGAAAGAAAGAAAGAAAGAAAGAAAGAGAAATGGGAGAGGAAACATTAAAAGAAAACAAGTATTAAGTAAATGGGTAAAATGGTAGGGGGAAAGGAAAGAAATAGAAAAAAGGGGAAAAAAAACAGAAAAGGCAAAGGAAGGGAAAGGGAAAATATAAGGAAGTAAAAAGGAAAAAGACGTGAAGTTAAAGGAAAATATACAGAAGGGAAACTATCAAAAAGAAGGGGAAAAGGGAAATGGAATGAAAAAAAGGAAAGAGAAAAAATAGAGAAGGGGAGAGGAATAGAGAAAGGCAAGGAAACAGAAAAAATGAAGGGGAAATAAGGACGGAAAAGCAAATGAAAGATAGGGAGAAGGAAAAGCTAAGTAAATGGAAGGAAGAAAAGAGGGAAAGGGAAAAGATTTTTAAAGGAAACAAAAAGAATGATGAAAGGAAATCTGTCTTTCCAAGTAGTTGTCGGTGTGTGTGTGTTAGAGCAGGAAGGATAGCGTGTGTGTGTGTGTGTTACTGACAGCCTGCTGTTTCCACTCTGTCTCACAAACACTGATTAGAATCTGGTCATGGAGCCGCTGCAGAAACACTGATGTTAGATAGAGAGAGAGAGTGTGTGTTTGTATGACACACACAGAACAATGATGCTACTGCATTTTTCATAAGAAGCAGCCGCTGAATACAGTTTAAGACTCCTGAGAAGAAGAGGAAAATGAAAGTTCAGTCAAATGAAATGAAAGTGCATGCTGATTACAGCTGTCGAGCTCCAAAAACAACAACAGAGCATCATCAAAGTAGTTCACACGACCCATGAGCAGTGGCCTTCATCGTTCACAGCCACACATCAGTGTCACAGCCATCCAAAATACTTCTGTTAGACAATCTACTGACAATACATATAATCTGTGCTTCAGTTAACAACTGTGAGCAAATGATGACAGATTTATCATTTTTAAATGACTATCCATTGAATTATTAAAGGTGCGCTGCTTCATTTCTGCACTAAATGCAATTGTTAACTCCCTGTCTTCCATTGGTCAGAAAAACAGGTTGTCCCGCCCCCAAACTCACGCTATTGGTGGAGTTTTACTTTTCAAGCAGGAAAATCATCCTTTTTATATAAAGTTGGAGAAAGAGCAAGTATTTTAACATTCAGAAAACTATACAGCAACTTTAACTTTTTGTTTTTATTTAGTGGAGTGTTTTTCCCCATCCTTCTTTTTTGCCTCCATCAGGGCTGTAATATCAGCAGTCAACACACGGCCTCCTCGAGCGCTGTGTGTGTGTGTGTGTGTGTGTGTGTGTGAAGGGAGGGTTTTGAGGTCTGTTGCAGCCTGAGGTCACTGCATTACTGCAAGTCCCACTCAAGTCTCTACATAAGATTTTTTTTTGCACTCTTTTTTTCTTCTCAACCTGTCATTCTTGCTTTATCTCTCTCTACTAAAATCCTACTCTTCACTTTACTCTACACCACTTTGAAATCGTCTTTGCAGTTTGCACTCCTCTCTTTTTCTCCTCACTTTCACATTTCATATTCTGTTTATTCTGCAGCTCTCTCCGTGCTCGCTCTTCCTCGCTCTCTCTCTTTCTCGCTCTCTCTCTTTCTCGCTCTCTCTTTCTCGCTCTATTTTTCTTTGGGAAAATGTGAGTGGTTAAAGCACTTTTCATGAATAGGGTGAAAAAATAGGTCCTTAAACCTTTTTTCTTGTTTGACAAATGGTCAGTACATGAACAATGCTTGACCTGCAGAACATGTTAAATGTCAACCTCAAGAGGTTCAAGGACCTTTGCTTTTCTTTGACCCCCCCACTTTTCTTTTTCTTCTCTTGTTTTTACACTATTACCATGCATTTTTGCACAAATAAACATTATCTATCTATCCATCTATCATCTATCTATCTATCGAAATTGGCAACAATTCTACATTTTAGATTCTGAATTCTACATAAAAAGTGTAATTAAACATTTAAATAGTTTAGTTTTATATAGTTTTCCACTATAAGTATATTTAATATAAATATAATTTGAACAAATTGTCAAAATAGACATTATATGATTTTTATCATTCTTATACATGTTGCAGTAAGGTTGTACCTAGGTTGCACATTTAAGGTGTAATACAGACATTTGAATTTGTTTGAATATTATAGTTCAAGAAAACATTTTCATTAACATTTTCCCTACTTGAAATAAAATAATCATCAACTGAAATAAAATATAAAACAAATTATTTCAGCTAGTAGCTAAAACAACATTTATCATTTTAACTTGATGTACTAAAACATAAATATTCCTAAAAACTATACAGTTGACACACACAAATTAAAAATGACAAAACATTACTAATGAAAATGACTAAAACTTCAGTTAAAATTAAAACGAAATGTTAAATACAGTATAAAAATAAAAACTGTTTCAAAATATAATAATAAAAACTATAATAGTATAACACAGTTTAAACGAACTACTTTTATGCTTTCATGCTGTAAAGAAAGGTCATTGACACCATGTTTGTAGAAAGTGTTTCTAGTATATGTTTTTAGCTGTGTTTAGTAGTATATTTAGTCAAATGTTTTAGTATATCTTTGCAGTTTGCTTTTTCATGAGATTGGCAGCATGTTTTTTTCTTTTCACCCCCAGTTTTCCACAGCAGGATGGGCTTTCCTTAAATGACAAGTGTTATCACATCTTTAATCCCTTGTGGTTACCATGGAAACTCAAAAGTCCCGGGACATTCCACACACACACACACACACACACACACACACACACAACATTATGGCTCTATGATGGCCCTGTCTATGGAAACACACAGATACATACAATAGATATGGACATAGATAGATATGGAAATGTAAAGCATGCAGGAACCCCAGTATGATACATATATATACAGTACATCAGAGTTCTGTCCCATCCATGCACGGTTTGCATATCGCGCTCACTACATCAGTTATTTCATTCTGTGCATGTCCGCTTTACTGCTGCCAGCTATTAATCTTTCAAACAGGTTGGAGTCACTGTGTGTGTGTGTGTGTGTGTGTGTGTGTGTGTGTGTGTGTGTGTGTGTGTGTGTGTGTGTGTGTGTGTGTTTTAGGGTTGTGCAACATTCAGAATCCAACTGAAAAAGCTTTTAAATTCCAGTTCAGCTGCAGAATTTCAATTGAATTTGAGATGTTCAGCATATACACACAGAACACAAGTTTTGTTTAAATATGCATAATTAAAGTAATTATGCATATTTATTCTTATTTTGAAGACTTTGGGGTAAATTAGCAGTGTGCTTTGTGGGATATGTTGTATTAAAAAAAAAAAACTAATGTAAAAATGTAAAAGTCCTATTGAATACAATGATTAATAAGTATTTTAATTTTAAATTATTATATTAAATTATTTCAATAAATATTTTTACATTTTAAATATAAACATAAAAATACATTTTAAATAAAATAAATGTAAATATAATTATTTCAATATTTTATATTTACTTTATCATATTTTATACATTTGTAATAAATATTAAACATTGTATTAAATATTGTAATATTAAATATTATTTGTAATATACATACATACATATATATGTGTATATGTGTGTGTATATATATATATATATATATATATATATGTATATATGTATGTATGTACATCTATATCTATCTATATACTTTTTTTTCCTCATTAATGTACACACAGCACCCCATTTGACAGAAAAACACAGAATTACATAAGATCATTTTCAGTGCAAATTTTAATGCTAATTAACACAAAATTCTTCAAAATAAGAATATATTTGTATAAATCATATACATTTCATTTATTATAAAATGTATAATCCTTAAATGGAAGACGTATATATATATATATATAAAGAAGAACCCAAAGATATATATATATATATATATATATATATGGCCCGACGGAAGCCTCTCCTCATATATATATATATATATATATATATAGAAAACCAGGCACTATAAAAAGTCTTGTTTTCTGTGGGGTGTTTTTCAACTAATTCACTTCCTCTGCTGTATGACTCCAACAAGACAATTAAGCACACAGCTAATAACGAAGGAGTTCTTTATAGCCAGAGCCCTTTAAACCCAATTGCAGTTCAGTCAGTTCTGAAAGGAGGAATGTCATTCCATTTCAGCTTCTGTATTAAATCTGTTCTACTAAATACTGAGGTGTGTCCAGTTCAAACCTAATGAATGAGTTGCTCCTGAAGTTGAGGTTTGCTTTATCTATCTATATACTGTTTTTTAGATCATTTTCAGTTTGCTAATTAACACCAAATTCTTCAAAATAAGAATATATTTGTATAAATCATATAAATTTTATAATAAATATAAAAACTTGTTTTCAACTAATTCACTTCCTCTGGTTCAAGTATGTGAGCAATAGCTTCCTGTGAGGTGTGTCAGCAAACCTAATGATGTTTGAAGTTGAGGTTTGCTTTAGAGGTTTGGGGTTGGTTCAAGTATGTGAGCAATAGACAGCGATGTTTGCTTAGCAAGCTCCACTCAATATATTAATATATTAAAGGCTATGTATAGAAGAGCAGAAGTCTGCACTAAAGAATAATACTCCTTTAATGTGCAGCAAGGACATTTAGAAATCTCACCAGTGACCTTTGCAACAAGACAAACACTAAGCAATTACAGCGCCTTCAGCCATTTTCAGACGGGCTGTGTGGCTGTGTTTAATTCGTGTGTGTGTGTGTGACAGGCAGAGCCACTGAGATCAAGACAAATAGTCTGTAAAGTCATCAGCCTTTTAAAGCTGACCTTAGATCAGTGAAAGTGCTGAGCCTCAGCCAATCGGATTTAACGCTCACTCTAACACTGCCAGTCGTGTTTAACTGAGACTAGCCAATCATTATGTGCTGTGACAACCACAACCTGCCATTAATTAATTGTAAAACACTCCACGTAATACGAATAACAAACACTTTAGCCAGCTACAGCCTGGGTTTAGACTCGGAGTGTCTCTGTGAGTTTAATAGTCCTATTTGATTTTGTATAATCTTTAAATATCTTTTTACTATTACAGCTTTTTTGTGTTTTTGTTAGTTTTAGTAGTTTTTCACTTTTTAAAAAAATATAAGTGTCTATATAGTTTTTTTTATTATTATTTTCATTATTTTAGTTTTAGTTATTTTAGTACATCAATTAAAAATGTTGCATTATGTGTGTGTGTATAGGCCTATATATATATATATATATATATATATATATATATATATATATATATATATATATATATATATATAAACTGTATATATATTCTTTTTTCATTCTTTTTAGAATTATTTTTTTTTTCCAAGGTTTTAGTTAACTATAATAACCTCGGTTTGCTATTTTTTTTATTTTAATTTAATTATTTTTTATTATTGATTGATTGATTTTTTTCAATCCCACTAAAACTAACTTCCATTTATCTAGTGTCTTGGTGAATGTATGATTTTATTATGGTATGTTATATATTTAAAAGTTGTGTGTGTGTCTCTTCTCTAATTGAGTGATTTTGTTTGCTCATTAACTCAAGCCCTCATGCTGCTTTGTTTTTAAGTTGAATGTTTTGTTCGTTGGCCATTGGGTGGATCTTTTCTGGGTCTGTTTAATTAAAGTCAACACTTTATTTCTGTAATGTGATATACTTGCAGTGGGAATTCAGTTTATTTTCTTCAGAAATAACATTAACTAATGAGTCATGCCGATTAATTTATAATTAATGTTGTTTTCAAAGCATACATATTATCAGTTATTCCCCCCCCCCCTTGGAAATTAAGTGCATAACCTTGGTGTTGATAGTCCAGTCCTCTACTTGTTGAGCCATAAGATCAATGTGTATTAATGAAGTAAATATGTTCATGTCAACTCTAAATCCTCTTAGAACATGTCTTGTTCTCAGCTTTTAGTTGTATATAGTCTTGTCTTGCAAGATGTGTTTTACCATTTATTTATTTATTACTTTATGTATTTATTTATGAATTTATTTGTTTATTAGAATTAATTAGTTAAAATTAATTAAATTAAATATTGATACATTTATTTTTGAAAAGAAATACAAATTTAATTTGTGAATATATATATATATATATATATATATGTATATGTATATATATGTATATGTATATGTGTGTGTATATATATATATATATATATATATATATATATATATATATATATATATATATATATATATATATATACATTATAATTTAATAAATTTACATTTCAAATTATATAAATGATGAATATTAAATTATATAAACTAAAATTAATTAAAATAATTATATATTTATATATGCATTTTTAAATAAAATGATAATTAAAATGTATTCAAACAAAAATTGATGCATGCATTTATTTTAAAATAAACTAGATTAAAATGAATCAAAATAAACAGTTTTTATATATATATTTGATGACAGTCTCTCTCTTTCTGGCTCTGTCTGTATGTATATAAATGGATGAGGGGGTGGCATGAGTGCAGCTCTTCTTCAGTGCAGCTGTTCGACTGAAGGTGGAAATGCTGGCGTCGTCTTCAGAAAAGTGGAGTGGTGGCACAGAAATCTGGTTCGGGTTGCGGGACAGGCCGTCACAAAGTGCTGGGGCGGCCCAGTTCAGTCTTCATCTGTGTCTTTAGGGCATAAGAGCAAAAGAGAAGAGTGTGCACTTCTCTTCCCTGAACTGGGTCGTCTGCATCTCTTTTATTCCCTTCAACGACTCCTCTGATCCGCCCGGGAGCCATGTGCATTTGCTGTCCCTCTATGAACTGATGCGTATCTGCATATAGAGAGACACAACAAAGACTAAGCATCAATTCTTATAATGATTCAGCTGGAGATGTATGACCTGCCCGCAGGAAAGAAAAATCACAAATGAGATCTCTTCAGTTCCTTTATTGTTTCTTCTAAACAGCAAGGAGAATGAATGGAGACTTTTGCTCTGAAGTTTCAGTAGAGACTCAAATACAGGGTTGAAATATTTAACTAAAACTAAAACCATGAAATAAATAATTTGAAATAACCTTTATCTGAAATAAAATTTAAAATATTAATAAAACTATAATAGTATCTCATTGATAATAAAAAACACTGCTTAAATCTGAAGAAAAGTCTGACATTTTGCTCTGATCTGAGATTTCGGTTTGTAAATTTCCTCATGAAATTTTTCCCAGACCAAATGATATGAGTTATAGTATACTATATCCATATTAAATTTATAGCACTATAGTTTAACTGTGTCTGTTTTTAATACATCAAAATAATCTTAGGGGAAAGTTCTGAAAGAAAGTAGATGCATAAATGAAATATAAATATAGTACTTTATGTCTCTTGAGCTATGAAAGAGCATCCTCAGAGCAAACGTCTCCTCTAGGCGTTCTTCAGGTTCTGAGAAAGACATGAGATATATCTCTGCATGTGTGGCTTTATATTTCTAAGCACCGATTTAATTTCAAAAGCAATAATCAGGATGTTCAAAATCCTGGCTGATTGCATAATAAATCAGCTGATGCATTATGTGAATAAGCACTTAAAGGAATAGTTATGCCAAAAATTAACATTTGCTGAAAATGTACTCGCGCTCAGGCCATCGGCGTTGTAGATGAGTTTGGTTCTTCATGGGAACAGATTTGGAGAAATGTAGCATTACATCACTTGCTCACCAATAGATCCTCTGCAGTTAATGGGTGCCGTCAGAATGAGAGTCCAAACACCTGATAAAAACATCACAATAATCCACAAGTAATCCACACCAATCCAGTCCATCAGTTTTTGAAGTGGAAAACTGCATGTTTGTAAGAAACAAATCCATCATTTAGGCATTTTATCTTTAAATTGTCGCTTTTAGTCCATAATACATAATAACACTTCCTCTGTAAAAGTCCATCTCCTGTTGTCCTCTCACATCAAAATCTACTGATATATTTGGTCACAACTGTTTTGGACCGTTTTCACTTGTAAACGGTACTTGATTTGCATATTTCTCCCCTGATTCAGTCAAGGCGACTTTTTCACTGGAGAAAACAGTATTTTAGATAGAGGACTCATTTGTTTAGCTGGATGCAATGGTTTGAAATTAAACGCTTCTTGATGGATTTGTTTCTTACAAACACACAGCTTTCACTTCACAAGATAATTGATGGACTGGAGTGGTGTGGATTATTGTGATGTTTTTATCAGCTGTTTGGACTCTCATTCTGACGGCACCCATTCACTGCAGATGATCCATTGGTGAGCATGCTAAATTTCTCCAAATCTGTTCTGATGAACAAACAAACTTCTACATCTTGGATGGCCTGAGGATGAGTACATTTTAATTTTGGGGTTGAAATTCTCCTTGAAAGGAACTTCAGTTGCAGACTCTGAAATTATTAACTCCAGTATATTTAAATAGTTTTAGAACTCAGATCAAAGACTTTTTAAACAAACTATGTGTAGTTAGCCATATTTCCTGTCATATTTACTGTCCCCTGTTTATGTGTTCTTATGTTTTATTTGTCCAGGACACTCTTGAAATAGAGATTTTAGCCTCCAGAGACTAATGTGGTAAAATAAAGCTTGAGGCGTGATGCCACATAAGGGCCAGGGTGTCATTGATCAACCCAGATTAACGGATTTTAGTTGGGTTTTCACTACTGCAGCGGTTTCACATTTTACAGTAACCAAGGGCAACCGCATGTCATGTGCTTTAGGCTATGCTTTAGTATAGAGCACCTGCTGATGGAGACTTGGATGCACATGCAATCATTTTTACTGCACTCACACACTATGAATAGGCCAGTCAAAATAAATGCACTTATTTTGCTTGACTGATAGATGGATTGATTAATTAGTTGTTTAGATGAAGTAAGGGGAATTCACTAAGAATGAATCACACCCGCGGCGGCAGCGTTTAGTTGCACATGCTGCCTGTGTTGTGCATATGTGCTTGTCTGCATGCCGCTCTTCTGCATTTGATTAATTACTCCTGCCATGATCAATAGAAAATGTACACAAATCTGTGTTCCGTGGGCGGTAATGGCATGACGTTAATTTCGGCAGGAGTTTTGCGAACAAGGTGTGATCTATAATTAACCTAATTTACATATAAAGGAGGTGTTTATGCTGAAATTACTGATAATGGCAATGTAGATACAGTGCAATGCTATTTCAGTGCATTTAAAATCCATTGTGGGTGGCTAGTAAATAAGACGAAGGGCTTTTCACCCCTGTGTGCTGTATGTGTGCAAGAGTGTATTTCCCAATGGATAATAAATAAATAATACAAACACAAGTTCATATAAATTTTATAAATCCCACTTCTGCCCTTTCCACAGGATATTACACCTAAAAACTAGCCATGGGCCGGTGCATCAACAATTTACACCACATTCTGCAATGTTTCTCTGACGTTATGAATTCATGGTGCTTACAAATGAACAACACAATGACAGAAAGCCACTTGTTCTGGTTTAAAATCACTAAGCCAGAGAAATAATGTGATCCTGTTGACATTTAATTAAAGAAATGAGCCTCGAGAGGCCATGCGTTGCGTGATTTTGACGGGTAAGGGATGTTCTTAGTTGACAGACTAGATCAATTATAAAAAATAAGAATACAAATAATCAAAACAAACAATAAAACACTTCCTGAGGCGAACTGCAGGATATTGCCAACTAACATAGCAATTTAGCATAAAAATAGAATGTGTTGTCACATATGTATGTTGTTAGATTAATTTAGAGATTATCAATTTAATAAAAGCGGTTACACTACCCATTCATGTTTGAAATTAAATCTAAATTAATTACATATATTTTGGCATTTCTCCTTAAATGATTGATTAGTTGGTTGATTGATTGATTAATATGACGTCTTCTTTAAAAGTTCAGTTTACTCAAAAGAAATGTTTGGAAACCAATTGCCTTATTTTAAGCAAACTTTAAGGGAAAATTGAAGTTAAAGAAGTAATCAGCTAAAAGTAAAGAAAGCTAAATTTTCTTGAGTGAATTATAGGAACGGTTCACTCAAGATTTCCCAATAGATTCTCTGCAGTGAATGGGTGCCATCAGAATGATAACAGCTGATAAAAACATCACAATAGTCCCCAAGTAATCCACACCAATCCAGCCCATCAGTTAACATCTTGTGAAGTGAAAATTTGTGTTTGTAGGAAAGAAATCCATCATTAAGAGTCCATAATATTGCTTTCTTCAGTGAAAAGTAATCTCATCTGAATCAGGAGAGAAATATGCACAGAATAAGCACTATTTGCAAGCGAAAACACTACAAAACAGTTACAAACAGCTATGTTGGTGGATGTGAGAGGACAACAGGCAGTGGACTTTTTCACTGTAGGAAGCGTTATTATGGATTATTGAAAGATGTAACTCCTTTCTTACAAACACTTCAAGATGTTAATTGATGGACTGAACTGGAGTGGTGTGGATTATTGTGATGTTTTTTTAGCTGTTTGGACTCTCATTCTGACGGCACCCATTCACTGAAGAGGATCCTTTGGTGAGCAAGTGATGTAATGCAAAATTTCTCCAAATCTGATGAAGAAACAAACTCATCAACATGTTGGATTGCCTGAGGGTGAGAAATTTTCAGTGCATTTTCATTTTTGGGTGAACTATCCTTTGTGATCTCTTCTTTATTATTGAAAGGTTATTTTATGGCATTTTAAGCATGTTTACCACAGTGATACCATATTTTGTGCGTGCATCATGATAATGTATAATATATTCAAGTTTATTCTCCCATGTAAATATTTTTATAATACGTATGATGTGATATATATAATTGCTCCGTAGTTCAACTACAGTACATTTTGTGAGGAGTAGATTTAACCAGAAAAGGCTGATTTACAGATCACGGATCGACCGAGTTTCTCTGGGCTCTCGTTGTGTGTCACATTCATAGACTTAATTAGGTCTATGAATAGGTTAATAAATAGGTAGACTGTAATTATACCATGTGCACTAAAGAGAAAAGCGGTAAAAAGTATCGCAAGGGTCAAAGCACGAAGTGTCTTTTTTTCCTGCAGTTTCCTGCAGTTGCACAGACTCTGGGCTTTCTTTATTTTTCCCTTCCTGTGTCAGTCGTGCTAATTAGTGCCTCTCTCCATCAGCGATTTTCTGACTGGAACACGGCGTGACAGGAGAAGTGTTTCCTCACACACACTGCACTGTGTGTGCGAGCGTTAGACGGCGAGAGCGATTGTGTGCATAAGTTTTTGTTGAGGACGGAGCCTGTAATAGAGAGTGACTGGAGTAGGTCAGGTAAATTCAGCAGTCAGCACTGTGGGCTAATTAGAGAGGCAGAGAGAGAGTGAGCGAGAGAGCAGTCCTAACAATGAGTCCAGGGCCTCGTGATCAGCACATGTGATTAGCATCTGCTATTAGAATAACTGATTAACTTCCCCAGCACTGTCGCTAATGCTAACGTCAGTTCTGCAGTCTCAACGGCTCAAGCTAACCTCCTTTAGAAGTTTTGCATTAACCAATAGTACATTTGTATAAGCGTTTCTCTCGTTTAATGCAGAATTTATTATGTGCGCTGTCGAATAAGATAATTGTCATGCTAAAGGCAATTCATTTCTGCAGTCATCTTGTTTTCTATGCTCCTATGTACTTGACATCGCCAAAAGCATTATTGCTGATGCTAAACATTCGACAACAATATCATAAATGTATTTTCATTAGCTCAAATCATGCTAAAAAGCTGTATTTTTCAGCCCACCAGCGCATTTATTCAAACAGTTCTGTCATTAATTTCAATATTTACTGTCCACTCTGTCGAGAAACCTCATTTTCATGCTAAAGTCACTTTGGTTTTTGGCTAGAGAGCAGAAAATATTTTTTTAGCTCAATTAATCAGCGAATGATTGAAAAGTGGTGGTAGATAACATTTATTTTCTTCCACATAAACAATTAAATGCCAACTTATTTTCAAATGTTAGTGTTTTGCTAGGCCAACAACACTATTGCTCATATTTAAGGTTTGTGATTTGAACAAAAATGTACATTTTAACTTTAAATGCGTAACTTTGTTTTTTAAAAATGCGCTCTGTTTGCTATTACAACACTTTGTGAAAGTTCTTAGTGCTTAGTATTGAATTTGCATTTGTACTTCAAAAAAATACTTTTAAAAAAACTGCACTTGTAGACGATATATTATGAGAGAATTATGTGTCCTTAAGAATGCTTTAAAAAGAACACACTTTCATGACTTTTTCTTAACACACTTAAGTACACTTTTAAAAAGTGCACTTCAATGTCAAATTAAAAGTTTTACATTAAAATACCTTTTAAATCATTGTTTTTATAATCTTTTATCATGCTTCAAATAAGTACACATGTTTACGTGTTGACTAATTTCACTGTTATTCAATATTTTAATTTTAAAGTAAATATATTTAAACTGTACTAAAGTGCAACCTCACCATTACAAATATATTTAAAAACATGGCATACAAGTTTCAATAGAAATACATTAAAGTTTATTATAAATGTTTGTTATACAGTACACTTTAACCATATTTCAAAGACAAAAGAAGTAATTATGAAATTACACATAAAATGTACTTAACTCTTATGTCAAAAACACCTGGTCTCAAAAAATTGTACCTTGTGCATTTCTGTGCGAACCGTTTTATTTATGCACGTTTCGCCGCAGTTTCAAAGAGAAATGTCCATATTTTCATTTAATGTTGATATAGGTACATGCTGTGTTTTTATTTTGTTGTTTCATGATTGCGGCGGTTCATTATCCGGGGTGTCCCTAAAAGTTAATGCATCGTGTTGGATATGCACACCAAACCCAACCCTTCAGTTTACATATACTGCAAGTATACATTTAACTGTTTTGTCGAGTATAACCGGAGCTTCGCCTCCTACTTCCATAAAGTGAAAACCCATACGACGCTTATGTGCAAACATTTTTTTCAAATCTCCCAATATTAATATTGTTTTGGTCGTAACATGATATTCTTAAAGTAATTGTGCAAAAATGCTTTATTAATCAAAACTCTGTAAATTTGTGTGAAAAGGAGTAAAAGGTGTCGACTTTAGCCTCTAGTGTTTGTTTCTTTTGGAAAGTGAAACTGCAGTAATATGTAGTTATTGGTACGTATTTCGTGTCTCGCTAAAAAGTGCACCCAGGTACATAAATGCCATGAGACAGGTTGTCAAAAACACACTAATTGTTTCATCTAAATTTATTTGCTATATGCATTAATTATACATTCAGTTTACATATACTGCAAGTATACATTTAAAGTATATTACTTCCATAAAGTGTACTTCAATTTTACAAGGGTAGCTTCATGGCGACAGGATTTACACCATTTTTCACAAAATTAAAAGCTATATGCATTAATGCCAGTACAGTATATTGGACTGTTTGGGCTTGTAAACAGTTCTTGATCTGTGCAGATTTCTCTCCTAATTCAGACGAGACGACTTTTTCACTGAAGAAAGCAAAACTGTGGATAGAGGAATCTTATTTTAGCCAGAAGTTAAAAATGGATTTGTTTTGTACAAATATATTTATTATTTTTGTTATTTTTGTTTTGTTATGCAGCTTTTCAAGAGGTAAATTGATGCAGCACTCACGTTTTCTTCAGAAAAAAATCTAATTTTTCATTGTTACTTTTCCAAAATTTAAAAGCTTAAACATTAAGCATCCTTGCCATTACAGTTATATTGTCAAGAGTGTGGTTCAGTTCTTCAGACAAAATCAGCTGTAAGAGATTTGCTGATACACCAGTCTGAATAATCCTGAAGAGTGTTGATATGAGTGTTTCTCTGGCAGTGAGGGCTGAAGGGCCCTCAGGCCCTGAGCTCAGATTGAGAGCTCTGCGTTAGCTCTGTCCATCCAGCTAATGCTAGCGGACTAACAATTTACACTCCATCCTACATACATACCATACTGCCTACATGTCAAACCATTCACACACATGCTAACACATCGTCTTACTTGCTAAAACATGCTACGAAAGCAATCGTAACAGAACAAGAAACTATTTTATGAGTGATTCATTGTACAGTATTAGTCACTCATTCAGGAATGAAACTAGTCTAAATGAGTGAGTCCTTTGAATCATTCCCTCAACCGATTCACTCAGGAATGAAACATGTTAACTGTATAAGAGAGTAATTCATTAATTTTCCCAACTGATTCTTTCAAAGACACGGATTAATTCTGAAACAGTGTTGCCAAGTCTGCTATTTTACCGCAGAATTGAGCTCCTTTTACACTGTTGCCGTGGGTTGTTTTTAGTCTGCGGGTTAAAACGATCTCCACAAACACAATTTTGATGCAGGGAAAACCACAGAAAAAACATGATTGGGGTAATTTTGAATAGCTGTTCTTTCACAGGCCTGACAACCAACCCTGACTAGGAATGAAGCTAGATGGAATCATTGAGTCATTGATTCATTCAATTTATCAATTTAATTAAAAACATTTCTTAACACACTACTGTGTATTTCTGATACGTACAACTGTGTATATGTATGCATATGTATATGTGTGTATATACAGTATATATATTAAAAAACCTATATACATAAAATATATATTCATATGCCAAGAATACTAGGTATTCTTATTGCAGTCCAAATGCTATATTTAATTTAATAAGGTTGTCAGTAATTTTCTGTATTTATGTCTATCTCTCATAGCCTCATTATCATTTGTTTTTCTTTAAATATGGCATTTACAAGTTAAGATCTACTACGATAATTGCTTTGTAGGTGCACATACATTGTTTTTCACACTTTAAAACAAGAAATGTGAGTATTCATATTTAATGTAGCGCCAAACACGTTCAATATGTGCACGTATGCTGTCGTGCAGTTTTATTTTAGCTCCGAGACGTTAGGAAAGTGTCAGCCGTCTGCACTTCACTCATTAGACGTTCCCACTCCCTCACATCGTCTCGCCGCTAATTACACGGGCTGGTGACAGTTGTGGAAGCCTTCCCGGCTAAAAGTTTGTTGTTTTGAATTATTTGCATAAATAGGCAATTTCTAAGTCGCTTGTTAGGTTGAGGCGAACACAACACACCTACAACATCCACCTCTGCAAAAACTTCACGGATCAGTGCTAATCTTGTTCACTTTTCCTTCTGTTTTCTCCTTTCCTTTCGCTCTCTCTCTCTCATGCTCGCTCTGTAGGGAATGTAGTACCGCTGAAATGAGGGCGAAGTAGAAAATGATGTGGAGATGTAAAGTGCTATCATTCGTCAGACACACACAAACATGCCACACGACCATGTCATCACGCCATTCATCAGCAAATTCAGGAACACGGCTCCGGTGTCCAGAAGGTCAAAGCAATCTATCAGTAACGAATAACATGCCACTGTTAGTGTGTGTGTGCACGGATGCTTTAGACATATATATACTTGACTGTAACCAGTTCATAATGGACAGTAAGTCCACTGAAACACTGTTTTACACTCTCCAGCTTCAGGAACTCCAGCTGACTCACTGAAAAACTCAGTTTGGCACGTTCAAAATGATTTATGCATGAAGACACACATGTAGGGTCATATGATTTCCGCAGACAGGACAAAATCATGAAATCCTGACAAGATGATATTTACAGTATAAGGCGGCAAGTCACAGAATTTGGCTACATTTTGATAAATTAATTAAAAGTAGGGCTTTACACTTAATCAAACCACAATATAGACTATTGCTTGTATTAAACTGCTATTTAAATACAAAGTCTGTGTGTTCTGTGTGTCTCGGTGTGAATGAGCCTTGCGTGTGACATCTCACTATGAGAAAATAAACACTAACTTCATCTCCGGAGCTGCTCTGAGAGTCTATTTACCAGCATTTCACCATTTTGATATGATAAAACTGTCATCATATTTTATACATACAGAAAGGTCTTCATGACAACACATCGAAATAAAAGTTCAGTTTAACTTGAAGAAATTATGACAGTGTATTATTACTGTACAATACACTGTAGCCTAAATAAAAAAGGATGAAATCACTGTGCTCTACCAACTCATAGATTATTTTTTTTTAGTTTTAGATTTAAGATATAAAAGATCACTGTTTTACAGGAAAATGCAATTTCAGGCTTCTTTAAAAATGTCACAATTAATTCTGTTACTTACCATTGTGCTTAATTGTGAAATTTATTTCACTTGCAATTTCTGAAAAAATTGTTTCTACACCAAAAATTTTCAGAGTAAAATGTACTGATCAAAGCAAAAACAATAATAATAATAATTCAGTTTATTAAAAAAATACTGAAACATTTTTAAGCAATGCCACACAGTATCACAATTGTTTTCTTTTGTTTTCATTTAATTTTTTTTTTTTTTGCCAAATAAATAAAAGGATGTTTGAATTTCTTTTGATTATATTTTAAAAGATTCAGTTGAATATTTTTAAAAATTCCATAATTTTTTTTTTTTTACACATTCCACACATTGTTTACCACTGTTTTTGATAATACATTTTCATGAAATCACACAGAATCTAGAAAAATAAAACATTTCATATGGTACTATTTTTGTTAAAATTGTATTTTTTTATTTTTTTAAATAAAATTACTAAATTATCAAATTAAATTAAATTGTTATAAATAAATGGATTGGACATTCTTCTTCTTCTTCTTCTTTGTAAAATTGAATTGAAAACAGAATCCAGAAAAATTTGAATGGAAATCAGAATAACAAAAGGAAAACATCACAACAGAATTTGTGAACCAATATTAGAGTGCCCTATGATCAGAGTCCCGCTGTCATCTGAGCTCTCTCATGCACATAGGCACAGTGTTATCAGTTGACACTAATGTCTTCAAGAGCCTCTGATGGCGAGGTGGGATCGACTGGTCGATAGTATTGACGAGTCGTCAGTCACCTGTTTTGGTCTACAATAATCCTCCACTAATCTCTGCCATCAAACACCATGTACACGCTGACCTGAGAACAGTCCTCATCAGGCCCGTAATGTCTCTTATCAGGAGCCAAATAGAGAAAACATGATCGAAAGGTCAGCTTTATGGTCCTGTCGTAGCTTATGAAATGATTTCAGGCCATTTTGTTCTTATTTTTCTTTCCTACAGAGGCAGTGTGGAGCTGGACCATGATGCAAGAATTGACATTTTGATCTACATTTTGCATCGTTGCTTCATCTAAAAGTTTAAATCTCACACACTACTGTTCAAAAGTGTGGGGTCAGTACGATTTTGTGTCTCTTATGCTCAAGGCTGCATTTATTTGATTAAATATACAGTAAAAACAGTAATATTATGACATAATACAATTTAAAATAACAGTTTTCTTTTTGAATGCATTTTGAAATGTAATTAATTCCAGTGATTCAAAGCTGAATTTTCAGCATCCAAATTTCATGTATCCTTGCTGAATAACTGCATTAATTTCTTTCAGTTTAAAAAAAAATAACCCATTTCTTTTGAAATTCCCAGAAATGTAGGGACTAGTCTAAATATTTTATTCTGCGAAGTGCTATTTTTAAATCTCTTTCAGAATAAATTCCATAATTGAAAAACCATTAGTATCATTTGCTAAGTAATTTCAATGCCATGGTTTTACCCAGCCAAACACAAGGTATTACCTCAAAAACGTGTGCATAAAACCATGGATTTTAAAATATATTTGCAAAAATACTCTCTTAGCCAGCTGCTGTTTTAACACAGTTGTCTCACATCTTTGACAACTTCTTTACACAAAGTTAGAGTGCAGGTACATGGAAAGAATATTAAAGCAATGTAAGTTCAGCATAAAACAAACATTAGAGACGTGTTCTTGCCTCGAGTTTGGTCGTACAAGATCCTGAGGAGTTACAGGATATTACATCATCTGTCTGGTGCAGAGAGAGAGAGAAGGGTCTCTAGTTTCTGTCCTGTTTCTTTATTCATTCTGTCTCTTTGTCCATATGTCTTACTGTGATAACTCATTATTGATCTTTTGTGGCTTGTCAGGGAGAATGTATATTTCAGTATGTGAATGCTGGCTTACGCCTGGCTGAATTTATTGGAATGGTATGCTATCAGACTATATATGTTTTGTGTAATATACATATTTCCCTTTCCCCCTCCATTTTATATGCCAGCATGGGGTGTTTGCGCAGGTCTGCTGGGTTTATAAGCTGTTTTGCAGATTGCACTGCATATGTGCTCGTCATTTCCCGCATTTGTGCACAGCTGTTGGATTGTGAGTTGGACTATATTTGGATTTGCGTGCTACTCATCTTACTATTTCGGAAATGTGCAGTATGTATATTGTGCATGATATGCGTTTTCAGCAAAATGCATGTAACAATACCATAATGCAATGGGCTCTTGACCATCCATTTCCAGTGTGATGCAACCAGAAGATTTTATTTATCATTCCCTTTTTGATTTGATTTGACTGTCAAGAATCATTTACAAAATGTGAAGTAACAGTGTTCAACACTGTATCCCACAATGCATTGCACACTTCTTAATTTAGCATTTTTAAAGTTGTTTGCCTTTGCTAAATGCTGCAATCAGGCTGTGAAAAGACATTTTATACAAATGCTGATTTAAAAACAGCATGCAATTAAAAAAAATTGACATTTTATACAAAATGTCAATTAAAAATGCATACTCCCCTCTCTCCACCCAATGCTTTCCTGTCTGCTCTCTACTTTCCTGTCCATTAAAGGCTTAAAAGCCCATAAATATAACTTTACACAAAATGGCATTTCAAAAACAAAATGTACGCAATTAAAAAATCAAACAAAAAAAACCCCCCACAATATTGTGATTTTAAAAATGACATGCAATTAAAAATGTTGACTTTTACACAAAATGGCAACAAAAATGCATGGAATTAAACTTGACATTTTACACAAAATGGTGATTACAAAAATGCATGCAAATAAAAATGTTGACCTTTTATACAAAATGGCAATTAAACATTACATGCAATTAAAATATGTTGACATTTTACACAAAATTGCAATTAAAAATTGCATGCAATTAAAAAAAGTTGACATTTTACACAAAATTGCAATTAGAAAATTTTGCGCAATTAATTTTTTTTGACATTTTACACAAAATGCTGATAAAAAAAATTGCATGCAATTTAAAATGTTGACATTTTACACTAAATTACAATTAAAACTTTTTTCTTTACATGATAACTGGAGACCTCTTGTTGCATTAACGTGGTGAGGTCGTGCATACTACTATTTGAAATGTTTATTGTCATGTAATGCATTTTGTGTGTGCGTGCATTTAATGCAACATTTGCCAACAGTGTGCATGATGACATCACCCACATGCTAACAAACCAATGAGAATGTGCAACAGAATTGACGAGTCATAGCAATAGAGCTCGGGCAGCAAAGTGGATCTGCTCGCCCGAATCCCTCCATAATTGGCACAGATTTGTAGAAAATTACTGTCGTTTGGCAAAGACAGTTAAATATGTATTCCCACATTTTATGTAAGCTCAAGTTACACCTCAAATGATCGGGGAATTTATAGTAATGTTAGTATTTAGCTCATTCTCTCAAATGGCTTGGGTGTGCAGAGCATTCACAGCTTATATGAACTGAATGTCCCTGATGTATAGTCTCTTGCACAGTATAATAGTATCCCACTTCACACTGGTTTATTTTAATTAATGCATCTTCTGTAAAAGGTCAAAAACCCAGATGGTTATAGACTCAAAATCTGCATTCTGTTCAATTTTATTGAGATTTGCTTTGCTCTTTTAGCACATGCACATTTACACATCTGTCTCTCTGGTGACAATCTCACTTGTGTGCCATATGAAATAATCATTCATTTCTAATCAGATGTCCAGATGGCAAAGCACAGCAGATATAACACATACACATCAACACCTCGTCCGGCTGCCTTCACCTGCTCTCTTCATTTCACATTCATATCACGCTCATGTTTGTTTGCATATCACAGTGAGGATTGCTTTACTGGTTTATTCCCTCACCTCTAACCCTGCTTCTTACCTTTTGCCATTTATTTAAGATATTATTTAACAGAATGCCGCTTTATGAATCCGTTTTCCCTGCAGTGTTGATTATTTCTGGTTGTGCTCGTATTGTTGAGGAATTCTGTCCTCTCAAAGCTATAGCAAAAGCTGCCACGCACAAACGTTCACTGTGCGTTTCACATGGATGAAAAAATTACAGGCAATTATTAGAAGGTCTTTTCATGGCCAGATTAAATAAGCTTTATTGCACGAGGATTACCTACTTCCCAAATGCACTGTGAAGAATAACATTGCAAAATCAGAGCAAGATTTACATTTATATACATTCCCCCTCAATACTGTAACAATTCTGGTTTGAATAATATTTTCATGGTCCAAATATAATGCTGAATTTGGTTCATAAAGTGTAAAATCCCTCTGAAGGGAGACTATGGAGAGGTTGTGTTGACTTTCTAGCTTATTTATCGCGCACATGCGTGTGTGTGTGTGTGTGTGTAAATTCTTATATAATTTTATATGATTTTAAAAATATATGTAATATTTATTCAGATTTATTCATTTTTAAAATATGTATTACATTGTATATATAAATACATAATATTAAGAATTATACAAATATTAAAATTTTAAATAATAAATTTACCAATTTTAATTATGTAGTAAATATTATATATAAACACATAAAACATATACAATTATGTGTGTGTGTGTATATAATTACAACTATGTATATAAATAAGTGTGTGTGCGTGTGTATAATTATAACTATGTATATAACTAAGTGTGTGTGTGTGTGTGTGTGTGTGTGTGTGTGTGTGTGTGTGTGTGTGT
Organism: Schizothorax lantsangensis; assembly: GCA_027422415.1. Classification (NCBI taxonomy): domain Eukaryota; kingdom Metazoa; phylum Chordata; class Actinopteri; order Cypriniformes; family Cyprinidae; genus Schizothorax; species Schizothorax lantsangensis. The sequence continues at coordinate 5,127,541 of CM049857.1, read as the reverse complement.
GTGTGTGTGTGTGTGTGTGTGTGTGTTTCACACGTCTGAGACCACACTTTTTTCAACCTGGAAATAAACATCATTTTAGGATGAATATATTTTCCATTTTCTCACTGTTTAGTAAATATGTGAGCAATTTAATAGTGTGGATCCCTAATAAATGCAGAATTCATTTACTGGGACCACTGTGGAAATATCAGCTTGAAATCCACCATCTGATTTGATTTTTCCTTTATGAATTTTTAATCTCAACCGTATTGTTGTAATAGCTTGTGTTTGAATGATCAAATGTGGGTGAAAAAGCTTAATCAGCCCGACTTGGATCAGAGGAATAACTCTACAGCTGAAGAAAATAATTAGATAACACAAGATGTCTTTTTCTCAGGAGACGCTTGAGTTAAAGTGTATACTGTAGATATGTGCTGTAATTACAGGCGTCTGAACCTCCAGGCCGAGGGGAACTAGATCCTCCGAGCAAACCCATCAGAAGCAAAGTTTCCTCTAATGTATGCAGCTAATGCTATATATATGGAGCACAGATGTTTAGTATGCATTAAGGTCTTATCTAGCTCAGTGCTAATGAATTCTGAGCCGAGTGTGTGTTAGGCATCCATTTCAGAGGCTGTTTAAGTGATAAGAAAGCTGATGCCTTTTTGATCTACTGAAGGCCCCAAATATGACTGAAGGCCGGAGAGAGAATATGAGTAGGTGAAGCATCATTATTGACCTAATGATGAATTTGATCTCCCATAATGTCTCTGTCCATTTAGATTTCCTTCTCTCTAGTGTACATCTGCACTCACCTCTCTTCACCTCTCTTTCCTTCACAAGACTTGACTTGACTTCACTCAGTACCTCTTATTTTCTTTAATTCTTTTCATTTTCGTAATTGTCACTTTCCATGAATAGTGTACAAAATGGGGCAGAAATAAGTAAATAAAAAATGTTCAGTGACAGTAAAGACATTAATATTTTTTTTCAAATAAATACTGTTATTTTTTATCAACGAAACATGAACAAATGTATCACGGTTTCCACAAAAATATTAAGCAGCACAACTGTTTTCAATATAGATTCAAAGATGTTTCTTGAGCAGCAAACTAGCATATTAGAACAATTTGTGAAGGATCATGTGACACTGAAGACTGGAGTAATGATGCTGAAAATTTAGCTTTGACCACAGAAATAAATATAAATTATAAATTTTATAATATATATTTAAATATAAAGCAGTTATTTAAACATTTTAATAATATTTTTTCCATATGAATGTTGTTGTTTTTTACTGTATTTTTGGTCAAATAAATGCAGTCTTGGTGAGCATAAGAGACACTTCTATAAAAAACAGTATTGTCTGTGAATATAATATAATATAATATAATATAATACTTATTAGCCTATTAAATATCAACATTTTATACATATATATATATATATATAGCCTATATAATCATGTGGTAACTGGGTTACGCACAAAATGTATTTTTTTACTACACTGAATTGAAAGTCAGTTTAACAGATATCAAATATCAAAATGATGATATTGTTTTGTCATTGTAATTGTTGAATACAATCAAGAATCTGTGATGTGTGACAGGCCAAAAATCTATTTGAATGATGTTCAATGTGTATGAAACTACCTTATTTCAATAGACTTTGGAAATTTATAGCGAGTTTTATGTTAAATAATAGTATATCTAATATATCTCATAATTCTTACAAAAAACATGTGCTTCTAATGATTAAAAAAGAAATGGGACACCAAAGCAAACCCTATTCGTGGATAATTACATTTTCATTCTCATTATTTTTCCATTTCCCGCCCACTCGTCCCCGTATCTGTGAGTCTGTTTTTTAAATTCCGATCCCCTGCTTTCCTCTGACATGCTCCAATTTCATATTCCTTCCCTCTCTCTCCCTCTTTCCCCCTCTCTTTCATTCTCACAGGCTGCATCTCCTGAGATCTCTCGCTCTCTCTCTCTGTAACCCATGAAAGTCACGATGACTTTGACAGCCTAGGCTTCAGAAACTGGTCTAATTTAATTTATTTGATTTTATTAAGGTAATAAGCCTAGCCAGGCACTGAACCCTGTGTATGTGTGTGTGTGTGTGAACTCATGCATTAGTTTGATATTACTTCATCTCAAATGGATAAGGTTTATCATGATTTTTTTTCATTATGAAGTATTTAAGCCTGTCCAAATCAATGTTCAAACCCAGAGATGTCTGATTTCACAGACGTGTCTCTCTCATAGCTCTGGAAACTGAGGAAACTGGTTGAAATGATTTTGAGGTGGTTTTATAAATAAATAAAATATATAAATTAGTATATATATATTTATATTACATATTTATTATGTATATATAAATGCATGTATATTTAAGAAAAATATGTTATGTTTCTATATTAAATATATTTATATGTATTGTAAATTATATCAATATAAATATATACATGTAAATACATCTAAATATTTTCAAAATATATACTGTATGTGTGTCTTTATATATATACTTAATAAATATACACAGTACAGAGTTAGATCAAATAATTTAAGTTTGTGTAAGTAAATATAAGTAGTATGTAAATTAATGTTTTGATGATTGATAGTATATTGTTTGCTACATACTCATTTTTAAACGTTATCTCAGTTTAATATTTTAAAAACAATTATGACGATATCTGTTCAATTCATAATACATTTAAAAATGTAATTATAACAATAAATGATTCTAATTGTAGTATTTGTTTTAAAACCTATATTTCTAAAAAAACAAATAGACATAGATAGATAGATAGAGAAGGATAGAATGATGGATAGATATAGAACGATAGATAAAATGATAGAACGATAGATAGATAGATAGAGAAGGATAGAATGGTGGATAGATATAGAACGATAGATAAAATGATAGAACGATAGATAGATAGATAGATAGATAGATAGATAGATAGATAGATAGATAGATAGATAGATAGAACTAAGAACTAAAGAACTTTACTAAACACACTCTGTAATCCAGGACTGATGGAATGTGTGTCTGTCCTTGGCTGTGGCTTGGGTCTCATTTGCGTGCTTGTGTGTGTGTGTGTGTGTGTGTGTGTGTGTGCTCATGTGGTAGACTCAGGGTCAGTTTTTAAGCATATTTTGATATATGTAAGAGGCGCTGATTTCTGTCTGTTAATTTCACACTTGGATGACCACTCAATACGCTTTAACCAGAAGAAAATCCTCTCCTTCACCTTCCCCCTTCTCTCACTCTCTTTTTGCTGACAAAGGTATAAGAAAGAGAGAATAAGGGAGAGAGAGAGAACAACAAAGACACAGAGCCAGAGGCATAAAAACGAGCGGGTCACTAACCAAATCCCTGCTCGGGATCTCCGTCTCTCAGCCCTCTTTTACCGCTTCTCATATTCATACCCCAGAGCTCACACCACAACCCCACAGCCTGAGGCGGCAGCCCGCAGCGCTTTACCCACAATCCCCCGCTCAGCCACAACATCATAATGAGAAATCATATTAGCAAGAACTTCCTTCTGATAACAGGAGAGAAAACTGTGGGTGATTTAAGGTGTGGTTTAAAATCATAATTGTTTATCCTAGACAGCAAAATGGGAAGCAAACTGAAACTTAGTCAAAATATTGTCACTGCAATTCATCAGTTCAAAAATATTCCACAGAGAAATGTCTTTGCAATATTTGATCAAAAAGATTAGCTCCACCTATGAAATGACTTTCCTTTTTGGCATGATAATATCCATTTTTTTATGATCAGTCAAAACCTGATGGAAAAACAACATTATTTTCTATATCCTGTGAACGTAAAAAAAATGTTGAATGTTAAAAAATGTTAAATAAAAATAAAATGTGTGTGTAGTGCTGGGCAATAATTAATCGCATCCAAAATAAAAGTTTTTGTTTATATAATAGCAGGATTTGTAACTGTGTGCCTTTTGATGCTGTTCGGTTGCTGGGGGCATGACTTGGTCGCCATGGAAACGGCTGTAATGACAAATTCATGTTGAGAAATATCTCACCTCTTAAGACCAAAGAGTTTTAAAGCACAGAAAGAAAGAGAAAAAAACTAGTTCAGAACTGAGGGCCAAATGTGTTGCCTGCTCTGCCCTTGATAGTGTGAGCGCTAAAACATCCTGAACCCGAAACTTTTGTGCATGATCAGCGTCATTTTTTTTCTCTTTTCTACAGCTTCTTTCTCTTTCCCACTCTTTTTCTTTTCCATCAGTCTGTTTTGTTTGCTGGAGCTGGACGTGAATAACCTTCGCATTCTCATTAGTCAGAGAGACTGAGCGTCGAGTCGTTGTCTAATAGAAGTGCACTGACGCTGATTGGTGTATTGCTTTTTCACAGCGGGGGGAAAATAACCATCTATTAAATATTAATCTCTTTCCAATCCAGCTCATAAGACTGAAAACTCCTTCTCCAGCTGCACTTCGATTATGAGAGTCACACACAGACACACACATTTTTATAGCTGTCTACATGTCAAGGATGGAGCGTCCAGTGCAGACATTCATGGTCTGGTCACATGAAACTGTCAGAACGTGTGATAAAACACACACACACTTCAGGAACACACAGACGTGTGATTGTCTCTGTGGACAGTCTGTGAAAGTCATTAGACATTTTACACCATCTCTTTGTGATCTCAGAGGACCCCCCTTAAAAAAAAACACAACCCCGTACAAGGTCTCACTCCACTAAGAATAACCTGACAATTACATCAGCCTGATGCCTGTTAACCTGTGACTACATACTGAGTTTAACACTTGCATGTTGCTTACTGCACAGAATATACATGCTATGTTTTTTTTTTGCAGAAGTATGTGAAACAGTAGAGCCAAACAATACAATGCAACACTGTTATGGTTATCATTAAACAGATTTTGTGTTGCTAAGTTATTTTGCATTTTAGATCCAATTTAGTGTAACAAATAATAAGCTGGAATTTTTATTTTTTTGTCAAACCGGAAATGAAAGACCAAATCAATCACATTGCAGTGTTAAAAGCAGTACCTGGTGACTCTTTATGCAGGTTCTACATAGTTTAAGAGTAGGTATCAAGAGTTTTTATGAATGAGTCATTTGAATCATTTGCTTAACCGATTTGTTCAAGTACAAGAAAGACACAAGTGACCATCTTTAAGAGTGAGTCATTGAATCATTCATTCAACTGATTCATTCATAAACTTCATTCTGGAGCGTATCTGTATTTATTGGTGAGTCATTGAAAAATGTAGGCCTAACTGAATCGTTTAAAAACTGTGAATCATTCGGGGACCAAACAATGGACTGTCTTTATGAGTGATTAATTAAACCATTAATTTTATTATTATTTTTATTTTTATTGCAGAACACAGAATTACATAGCCTGCATGAACAGGGAGGTTATGTCTAAAATATGAGTTACATAGATAAAAAAAAAAAAAACACTTGTATACAAAACTACCAATGTAGAAGAAAATAATAATATAAAAATTAAATCATATTTTTAAATGAACTCTCACAAAGCCACAAAAATTTTGCATTTGTGTTGTGTATAAAGCTGAGGAATGAAACAGAGTTGAATCCAAGAAGGAAAGTTAGAAGACCATTTTTAGACCATTTTTGTTTATGAATGAAAAATTCGGCATACGATATTAAGAAGTTGCCAGCATATTCGAGGCATTCAACCATTTTGTTTTCCAAAACTATGGATTTATTCTGTAGCGTAATGAGTCATTGAATCATTCAACCGATTCATTCCAGAACACTGATTCATTCCGGATTGAAACTCCACCACTTCTGATACTGATACTGCATTTAATTCAGCTGTGTATATAGTAACAGTAGTTTAACACACAGAATTAAAGTTAAGGACAGCGATGCAAGCTTGCAGAGTAAATAGTTCTGTTAATTATAACGGCAGCGATGTAGTGTTGGTTTGAATTGTAGACAGCAGTGTTTGGTGATTTGATGCTAACGCCCCGCTGCAGCTCCCACGGTCTTGCTTACTCTGATCAGCATCTGATTTATTCAAAAATTCAGTGAAAAACTAAACATCTCGCAAGATTCGCATCAGCTATGAGGCCTTTCTGGCTGAAGAGAAAGCAACTTTGAACTTCAGAGGAGGAAGAGGAGGAGAACGAGAGAGAGAGAGAGAGAGAGAGAGAGAGACCCCTGCAGAAACACAGCGTGTTTGAGAAAACAGCCTCATTAAAGACTCATGATAGCTCATGTAAGGTACCCTTTTCAGAAATTTACCATAGTAACTATAGTTCCTGTCAAAATGCCATACTTGGAAGTCATTGCTTCCACCGCTCGCACAAAAACAACACTTCTGGATTAGATAACTTAACTAGCCTATCATAGAAATGTGCTTACCTTAGTACTATGGTGGTAAATTGACGATTTCAGACAGTAATTTCATGGTACTTTCATGATTGACATATGTATAATTGCTATTCTTTGAAGTATCTTCTCGTTTAAGTGCTATAGTATGTGAATTTGTGTAATGGTGTTTATTAAAATACAATGGTATTAGCATCTCATACAGTGGCATCACTGAAAATGGACTGTTATTTTCCTGTTGTTCATAAAGAATTCATTATCATGATGAAAGCGTAATCCGATGATCTTGTTCAATTAATGAGAAAGCACTTATCATTTGGCGATGTTGTGGAAACTGAACACAAGTTTTTAATGAAAGGTTTAAGTATCCATGACCCAAAATGTAGCAATGAACAAATTAGGAATATATTTCATTAAAAGAGATGGATAACTCTTGGAGAATTATTTTGCAACACAATAATAGAAAATATCAGTTGGAAAAGGGCATGACTTCTGCTAGACAAATAATGATTTTTGTTCCATTAAAGCAAGATAATGTTATTTGTTAAAACAAATATTACATAAAATACATCTCACTAATGGTAAAATTTCTGTATTCAGAAATGATAACTTGCCCTATTACATTTGAAGTTTTGCCTCGAAATCCCATCATAAGTTTGCCTAAACATTGTGATGTAATACTAAACTTTTTATACACTACTGTTCAAAAGTTTGGTATGTTCACAAAGACTGCATTTATTTGATTAAAAAAACAGTAATATTGTGAAATGTTATTACCATTTAAAATAACAGTTGTCTATCTGAATATATTTTACAATGTAATTTCAAAGCTGAATATTCAGCATCATTACTCCATTCTTCAGTGTCGTGATTCTTCAGAAATCATTCTAATATGCTTCTTTGCTGTGTGTCTGTGTGTGTCTCTCTGTCTGTGTGTTTGTGTGTGTGTGTGTGTCTCTCTGTGTGCGTGTGTGTGTGTGTGTGTGTGTCTGTGTGTGTGTGTGTCTCTGTCTCTGTCTGTGTGTGTGTGTGTGTCTCTGTGTGTGTCTCTCTGTGTGTGTGTGTGTGTGTTTGTGAGAGTGTGTGTGTGTGTGGTGGGGGATTCTTTGATGAAAAGAAAGTTCAAAAGAACAGCATTTATTTGAAATCGAAGTTTTCGTGACTTGACATGTTTTAGACACTGTATCCATCAGTTTAATGCATCCTTGCTAAATAAAAGTATTAGTTAAAACTTTTAAAACTTTTGAACAGTACTATATGTAGTCATATGATGCACATAGTCAACATTATGATTTGGCTGAATAATTGGTTTCTAAATGTCTTGTTTACAGCAAATGAAACTGCTTAAATGGAGCCTAAGTCATGTTTTCTGTTACCTTTTATAGTTTTTATTCATGGATTTAGGTATGAAGGCTTTTTACATTTTAACTGTATGTCAACTTGTATCATTTGACTAGTTTCTACCATGTGACAGATGAATTTGCATCAAAATAACATATGGAGATTGTTTGGATGCACAACCTGTGACATAAACAACAAAATATATGTTTTTACTAGCCTTTTAAAAGTTGATATTTATTTTGCTATCCTGCCGATGCACAATTATACTAGATTATACTTGATTAATATTTGTATTGTTTTTGCATTCAGTCCACAAACCATTTGGGGTTACAGCCTGCCGTCACGCAGAGAAATCTGAGAGGAACGCTGCTTCTGTGGTCTCATCTGTGATGAGTAAATATTGCTCATGAAAGTGCTGGTAAAGGAAGTGATGAGGGTTTGATTTGATGTCACCCCTGCAGCTCACACACAGCGCCACGAGCGCCTCTGGCCTACATGGTGGTTAATGCATTCCCTCTGCTGATGCGTGTGTTTTTAATTAAGAACGACGGTCTGAGAGGGGGCTCGGGTGGAGGAAAGTTGGGTTAGCAATCTGGGATGAAAGAGTGCTGGAGAAGGAGAGGCAGATCAAAAGGATAAATGGTTTAAAAATGACGTCGATTGTTTGCTGCGTTTTTCTAATACAAACAGAAATTAAACAAAGTTCAGATCATAAACACGTTTTATAACTCGCTCGCTTTCTCTGTCTCATAATTTCCCCATTTATACACAAACTGTGACAGTCCTAAACATTTAAACATATGATCCAATTTTCCTGCATGTTGCGTAATTATTGAGCTATTTATTAAGCTAAAGTGTGTGGTTTCTGCAAATCTAGTGTTTTCAAGCAGGTCTTCCATTGCTTAGACACAGATTTTGTATTGTATATTTTTCATGATTCACTCAGTGACTATGTGGATCCACTGGTTGAAATGTCATTTTCAAGCACGACTGCAGAAAAATCAAAACGTCCAATTTCCTGCCCGGCAAAAACAAGCAGCAGAAACGTGTTTACTTATTTATGGGTTATATATAGTTCATATCTTTTCTTATTGTGACATGTTGCGGGTGTTCTGAGTTATCTCCATGGAGAGAACGTTTGCATGACAACTGTCACCACGACAATGCAGCATAGCGCTGACCAATCCCACAATCCCACACTTCATACATTTATAATGTGAGACTGGGATTGAACAGACCGCATATAAACTTGACTCCATTTCAGGCTTCACAAGACCTGAGACGTCTTAAAGGTATAGTTCACCCAAAAATTTCTTACCCTCAGGCCATCCAAGATTTAGATGTTTGTTTCGTCATTAGAACAGATTTGGAGAAATTTAGCATTACATCACTTGCTCAGCAAGGGATCTGAATGGGTGCCGTCAGAAGGAGAGTCCAAATAGCTGATAAAAACATCACAATAATCCACAAGTAATCCACACCAATCCAGTCCATCAGTTAACTTCCTGTGAAGCAAAAAGCTGCATGTTTGTAAGAAACAAAACCTAAAACCGTTGATTCTGGCTAAAATAACATAATCCATAATAATGCTTCCTCCAGTTAAAAAGTCCATCCTCTGATATAAAAAATCCACCCACATATTTGTTTAGAACTGTTTTGTACTGTTTTCGCTTATTGTTGATCCGTGCATATTTCTCTCCTGATTCAGATTTTTTCAATGGTGAAAGCTATTAAAATAGCAGGAAGCAACGTTTTGAAGTTAAAAACATTTTAATGATGGATTTGTTCCTTACAGGCATGCAGCTTGTGGATTATTGTGATGTTTTTATCAGCTGTTTGGACTCTCATTCTGACGGCACCCATTCACTGCAAAGGATCCACTGCTGAGCAAGTGATGTAATGCTACATTTCTCCAAATATGATGAAGAAACAGACTCACCTATATCTTGGATGGCCTCAGGGTGAGTACATTTTCAGCAAATTTTCATTTTTGGGTGGACTATTCCTTTAAGCAAACTGTTTGGTTGTTCGTACCTTGCCCTTTATAATAATAATTCGTTTACACCTCCAAATTCTGTCCATTTTTAGACAGCAGGTCACGTCATTCCAAACTATGTCTTCTGTAGAACACAAAAGGAAATATTTTGCATTATTATTCAATAAATGTATTCAGCAAATTCCTTAAAGGCATCTTTTATGCTAAAGAAGGCCAAGAACAAATATAAATAAACTATCGAAAATTGGAGTTTGTCCTTCAGGAGGATGGTTTTATCGAATGAAAAACGGTTTTCAGAGGCTAGACACAAACAAAACCATCACTTGAGGATTCACTCTTTCCTTGTCTGGAAACTCCAATACAGTGTCAGCCGTGAGAAATATCATCAGAGCAAAGCAATAAAAAGGTTTGTGCAATCAGAGCTGAGTTCATATACTCTGCTCTGAAGTATTGAGTGTGTTTGTCTGGCGCTTGACCCTGCATTAAACCTTCACACAATTAACTTTTTATTGGGAAAACAGCTCTGGCATCCTGAATAAGCAACTCCCGAAAATGATTAAAAGAATATGAAAACCAAAGAAAAAGACCTGGACTAAACTGAAATCAATTTCTTTTTCTGGAACAGATAAAACTGTTTAGGCAAATGAATCAAAAGGCTCCTCTCAGTAAAATCTTATTGACTAGTCAATCAAATCCTGAATTAATTTAAACAAGCTGCATTACAATGAACCGACAAGACTGTGTTGAATAAATACACCTAACAAGGGCATGTTTAAAGGGGTCATATAATGAAAAACTGCATGTGTCTTGTCTCAAGTGTATGAGGACATTAACATACAGCAGCATTATTGATCAGCCTATTAGCGGTTTAGCAATTCTGTTCACTCAGTCACAGTGAGGTAATGGATACCCAGCATCCTTTGCGGCCCGGGTCAAATCAGAGCAAGTTTGATTACTCACTAGGACTGTAAATATGTCTGAAACTGGTTTAGGGTCTTCATAGCCAGTTGTACAAATACATTTCACTGTGATACTGCGTGTTGTCAGTGTTATTTTATAGCATTGATAAATATTTTGAATTAGCTTTTATATTAATTTTTTTTTTAAATAAAGCTTTAATAATTTTTTGTAATTTTTTTTAATTAGTTCTTGTGTTTTTAATATTTCAATTTATTTTATTATTTATATACCATTACAGTATTTATTAATATTTTAAATTAGGTTCTTTTATAATTTTTTCAGTTTTTGTTTTAATTTAAGTTTTAAATTGAGCTTTTGTCAGTATTATTAGTTTTTGTTCTATGTTAAACATTTATTTAGTTTTGACTTATTTTTATACAGTTTTTGTAATAATTATAGTTCTTTGGCTTAGTTTTATTTCATGTTGTCAGTGTTATTTTAGTATTATTTATACTGTATACTGTTCTAGTATTTATTAATATTTTGAATTAGCTTCTTTTAATTGGTTGCAAGGCAATTTTTCTATTCATATATTTTCATCTATTCATATATTTGTATTTTATTTTGTTTTATATTTTGTCTTTATTTCTTTTTATTTTAAGGAATGAAAACCATTTTTAATAGTTTGAGTTTTAGTTAACAGTGTATGATGGATTGTCTGCTTTGTTTTTGATTTATCTGTTTGTTGTTTGTTGCCTTCATACTTCCATTTGAATAAAATGAGCAGTGGTGAACATGACAATACTGCTATACTAGCACTAGATATCACTAGATTGTATTTAATGGGTACTTCACCCAAAAACGACAATCCTGTCATCATTTATTCATCCTCATGTTGCTCCAAAACTATAGCACTTACTTTCTTCTGTGGAAGTTCTGCAGGAGAAAGTAAGTCATACAGGTTTGGAACAAGACGAGAATGAATAAATGATGAAATTGACAGATTTTCATTTTTAGCTGAATTATTCCTTTAACCTGATGCAATCGAATGCAGGCTTTGCAAAGATTCACAACTCTGCTGTACCTAACAGTCACTGTATCCTGCAAGAGATTGTTATAAGACTGCAAGAATAGCAAGAACCGCTTGTTTTGAATCCAAAGGTCAGCGAGATTTTAGAAAATGGTCACGTGAAACCAAATAATGACTTTTTTTGTACAAGAAGCTAACTCCAAAGAACAACAAAATGCTCATTTCACACAAGATCCCTTTAAAGATGCTGATATTTGTAGAACCACAGTCACGGCCATTAATAGAGCTTAAATTGGTCAGGAGACTTCTTATCCAGACAGGCCTCTGACAAAGACACACGAGGCATATGGTGAAGCGACATCAAGCATCTCGCCGATTAGTTTGCGTCTCTAACGAATCAAATCAAACAAACAGCAAGAAATCCACACTCTCGCCAAACATATGTGAAGCCGAGGGGAAAAAAGCAAATGAAAGAGATTTCTCTCCAAGCCTGAATGCTGTCATAGATCATTTAACCGCTCTTTTCCGAAGCAAAGCACTTTGGGAAGGTGTCTTCAATCCCCTCTTCATAAAGGTGACTTAAAATTCTAAACTCACTTTCTCTGCATCTCGACTCTGAACACTGTCATAGATCATTTTCCATTTCATAGCTCACATTTCTGTTCGCCGCTTAGGAAAATAAATAAAAGGAGGAAAATGGGAACTGTTGGACTGGTTTGAGCAGCTCCTGTACACACACACACACACACACACACACACAGGGGCAGTAGTTGTAAACTGACACATTATCAGTTTGCCTTGATTTATTCATGAACAGCTTTTCTGTTTTTTTCTCCCTTTATTCAAAATAGCAAGATTGAGTCTCTGTTGCTCTCGAACAGAAATGAGATTACGGTCTTCCTCACTCTCTTCCACACTTCTATTGAAAATATCCACTCGCAGGAATGTTTGAATTAATGTAATGCAAGGTGCGACACCGAAGTGTTTGACAGCGCCTCTCTTTCTCTGCAGTGCTCAATTATTAATGGGCCGATGTGCCATATTGATCGTCTGTTGCTGGAAACGTCTGTCGCTCTTTTCAGAATGGTTACACAAGGTTCATGTACTGTATATAGCTAGATACTGTAGATGCCGTATTCATTATGTGAGTGTGAATGTGTATTTGTGCAGTGGGTAGACTTGAGTTCCTGTTATATTGAGCTGCTGAATCATAGGTGACGGTGATGATGATTGTGGAGATATATCTTACTGTCTGTCTGCTGGCTTCCTCTAACGGTGTTTCAGTCTGATGGTATAGTACCCTCACATATGCACTTAAAGAAATAGTTCAGGCAAGAATTGAAAAGTCATCTTGTACTCGCTCTCATGTCATTGCAAACTTCAAATATGACTTTTTGAGTGGAACACCAAAGGAGAAATGTTGAAGAACTGACCACTTTTGTTCCCAGTATACAGTATTGTAAAAGATTTCTATTTCTTTTGATTTTTCAATTCATCAAAGTATCCTGAAAAAACAGTTTTTGACCCTGATAATAATAAGTGCTTTTGAGCAGCAGATCAGCATATTAGAATGATTTCTGAAGGATCATGTGACTGAAGATTGGAGTAATGATGCTGAAAATTCAGTTGGCATCACAGGAATAAATTATATTTTAAAATATATTCAAATAGAAAAACAGTTATTTTTGAACAAATAAATGCAACCTTAGTGAGCATAAGAGGATACTTTCAGAAACACTGTGTAAGGAAGCAGGGTCTCAAGCTTTTGAGGACCAAAAAAAGCACTATAAATGTTTCATAAATGCAGTCCAAATGACTCATGCAGTTGTTTTGTGCGAGAAACGGATGGAAATTTAAGTCATTAGTCACTGAGAAACAGCTCGTGACCTCTGGCGACCCTCACAACCCACAGCAGATAATCCCCCGCTATATGCATCATATATGCAAATTATACAAACTGTTGCCTACTGTAATTTCTAGTTGATGTATGGGTGTTTCTTCAACTATGAGCGTTTTGGGCCCTGTGGACTTTAGAGAGGATAAACTCTGAAAACACGCTTTCAAACTCTCACTAGTTTATTCATTTCACCCACTAGCATTGCCCAACACAGTTTTATTTTTAAAATCAGTTTTTATTTCTTTTTATTGTTGTTTTTATTTCTTATCTACCTTTATGGTTGTTATTCATCACTTTTATGATACAGACTTGGATATCAGGATAATTTGGTCGTTTATGTAATGTAAATTCTGTCACAATGTAATTTCTGCTACATCTCAAATGATATGCCGTATAGTGTGTAATAGTATTCTTTGATGGAAATCAAATTTGAAACATTTTTGGACTATGATGCCAGATGACTTTGTTTTGCTAAGGCTAATTTCATAGCTACACTCTCAGAAAAATGCCATCATTTAACTTCAAAGCCATCACTTGTGTTGGTACCTTAAGGTACAAATGCTAAAAGGTACATCTTTGTACCTTATTTACCCCTAAATGGTACACTTTAGTATCTTAAAATTCATAATAGCATATTGGTACATATTAGTATACATAGTAAAGTGTTTATTAGTACCTTTTAAAAGTTTTTTAAAGCCAGTTTTGTACTTTTTTTTTTTTTAAATAAGTGTGTCGTTTTGTGTATCTTAATTACACAAAATATAATAATATTTTTACTCTCTTTTTTGTTGTTGTTGCATAATAAAAAAATAATTTAATTTAATTTAATTTAATTTAATTTAATTTAATTTAATTTAATTTAATTTAATTTACCCAATATATCACATCTAATTTTTCATTTGAAACTCTTCACTTGCACTCTCTCTTTGGTAAACTAACTTTATTAGGGGGGAAATGTATTTATTTATTTTACATTATCATAGCTTCTAAAAATGCTATTTTGTTTAAAATCAAAAGTCTGGGAATTATAATAAAACCTATATGTGTAAGGCATTTGAAAAGTAGCAGGAATAAATTAAGTGCTGGTAAAAAGTTTCCAAGATAGTTTTAACATGACCTTTATATAACCAAACAATAACATTCTCTGTTAGGTTTTCATAAAAAGCAGCCTTTGAAACATTAAAATGCCTGAAGTCACAAGCTTCACGTATGTCTTTCTGTACAGATGCCTTGTTCATTATGTGAATGTGTCTCAGACTGTGCTGTGGGCAGACTTGGGTTCCTGCTATATTGAGCTGCTGAATCATAGGTGACGCTGGTGATGATTGTGGTGATATATCTTACTGTCTGTCTGCTGGCTTCACAACTCCTGCAACAGCCTTCACTATGATGCTATCTCACACTCGCATGCACACGGGGATGCAGCACAATTAAAGGAATAGTTCACCCAAAAATGAATATTGCTGAATATGTACTCACCCTCAGGCCATCCAAGATGTAGACTTGTTTCTTCATCAAAACAGATTTAGAGAAATTTAGCATTACGTCACTTGCTCACCAATGTGTCCTCTGCAGTGAATGGGTGCCGTCAGAATGAGAGTCCAAACAGCTGATAAAAACATCACAATAATCCACAAGTAATCCACACCAATCCAGTCCATCAATTAACATATAAGTGAAAAGCTGCATATTTGTAAGAAACAAATCCATCATTATGACATTTATAACTTTAAACGTTTGCTTCTAGTTAAAGTTCATAATCCATAATAACGCTTGCTCCAGTGTTGTGCTGTCACATCAAAATCCACTTTTGTTTAGAGCTGTTTAGGACTATTTTTGCTTGTAAATGGTGCTTGATCTGTGCATATTTCTGTCCTGATTCAGATGAGATGACTTTTTCACTGGAGAGAGCAATATAAAATAGAAGATGATGTAAAAAAAAGAATGTAAATAAATGAAAATATAAATACATTAACAATTCTTGCCGACCCAAAACTTGTAATTGGTATTTGTGCATTTCTTTTCAACAGGGCCTTCTTTTATGTTTTTAAACAATGTGTTTATGAAGTGGAGGGATTAACACTTTATATCCATCTCCTGGGTTTTGACTACACCAGGAACATATTAAAAGAATCTGAAGGGAAAATAATTGTATAATTTCAAAATTACTCTTATTTTTTGTTCACATACAGCACTGGGGGCTCTGGGACCCCAAACACAAAGGAAGTGAAGCCAATTACAGTCAGTTGAATTTGTTTTTCGCTCTTAATTTCTCTCTCTCTTGCTCTGTTTGGGTTTGAAAAAAAATCGATAAATGTACAAAGGCACTAACCTATTATACATGTGCTCAAACTTTCAGAAGGTTAGCCGAATTTATCAAAATAAGCAATTATTGTTACATCACGCACATGCAGGGTCAGTGTAGAATATTAGTTTGAATCCTATATGAGTGTTTTTTTAAACTTCACATTGAATTCTGCTCACACCGCATTGCATCTGTATGTGTGTTTGTTCTGAAGCAGGAGGACTGAGTCTTTTGTCGCAGTCCCTATTGCATCCCTGCGTGCGTGTGTTTGTGTTTCGGAACACCCTTAACAATTGACCTCTATCTTCCTGCAGTTGATTAGAATCTTAATGTGTCGTAATATTATTTGCTCAGATCAGTTCATTTCCCTGAGGTCTCTGTGCCGAGAGCTGCCGTGGGCCGAGTCAGTTTGATTCGTTCATTTGGTCGTGTCAAACTTGTTTTCTGAACTCAGGCGTGGATCATCAAGTCTGCATGGAAATTGAATTTAGTATGATTTGCAGTTAGTATGAATAACAGTTCTGTTGCTCAAACTGTAGAATATGCCGCTAGAAACAACAAGGTCATGGGTTTGAAGACCATTTGAATGCAATATGAGTAAGTTTAAGGCTCGCTATTGATGATGGCAGAGAGATTTTACTGTAGCATTTTAAAGGGGTCCTATTATGCTCTTTTACAAAGTCTTGATTTTGTTTTGGGGGTGGACTAGAACATGCTCTCTCACATGGTGGTTTGAAAATCGCATTATTTTTCACATAATTTACATTATTACAATACCTTACACACAGCACAGCAGCATCTCTACTTCCTCCGCAAACTCAGAAGAGCCAGAGCCCCGGCCCCCATCATGTGCACCTTCTACAGAGGCACCATCGAGAGCATCCTGACTAGCTGCATCACTGTGTGGTATGGCGCCTGCAACGTGTCCTGCCGCAAGACCCTTCAACGGATAGTGAGAGCAGCTGAGAAGATCGTTGGTGTCTTTCTCCCCTCCCTCCAGGACATCTACAGCACCCGTCTCACCCGCAAAGCCCTCTGCATTGCAGGTGATCCCACCCACCCGACACACAGCTTCTTCAGTCTGCTGCCATCAGGGAGGAGACTGAGGAGTCTCCAGGCGAGAAAGACTGAAAAGCTTCATCCACCAGATGCACCATTGAACTCTGACCCTCTGACACCCCCCCCCCCCACCACCATTGACCAGCTTTTGTACTGACTGATCTCAACACCTCTTCTGACAGTCTGAGTTCTCTGAGATTTTTGTCATTTAAATAGATTGATGAGCTCTTTTGCACTACACCATTTATATCTGCACTGTTGTTTATTTCATACTCTATCTACCATGTGCCTTATGCTACTATCAATTTTTTTTTTTTAACATTTGTATATTTGTAATAGTTGCTTATATATATATATATATTATATTTGATTTGTATTTATCTGTATTTTTACGCACTGTTAGTGTTTAGTGTTATCTGGGTTGAGAGTAACGAATTTTTCTCTGTATGCATGTACGTACATGTGGCAGTTGACAATAAAGTTGACTTTGACTTTCTCCCCAGCCTGGCACAAATGGCTCGATTAGTTCCGCGTTTGATGAAGGCCCACCTCCAAAAACGAAATGTGTTGTGATTGGTTAGCTGTCCCAGTGCGTTGTGATTGGAGAACAGCTTAGACGTTGTTTCATACTGCCACGCCCCTCAAAACAGCAAGTTTCTATTGTACATCAATTTAGACCTCGAAAATATTGAACAAGGGATAGCGCAGAACCTTATGCACGGATTTGCAAGACATATTAAAGTGGTAATGTTATTTTTTATTTTTTTTGGCAATCAAAAGATAGGATGTCAACAACCGCTTAAACATAACTGATTGACTATGTACAATAAGTGCAACGGTAATATGTATTATGTTTATTGTTCTTTAATTCAACATTATAACATGAATTGCAGTGAAACGTTATACAGTTGAATTTATTTATACCATAGTCCCACAGACTTACTTTTGTGGCCGCAAAATGCAAATGAATTCTCTGCCATGGAGGCGCTTTTTTAGAGAGCGAGGTTTCCCCGGTAAACTAAAAAACAGAGCTCCGCTCACAAACACTCTCCATTACATGCAAGAAGAAATTGACAAATAAAATTTTCTGAAAACAGTGTTTCTATCAGACTTTAAAAACACCCGAGGGTTTCGATTTGAAACGTAACTTTCTCCACCCACCAACCATTTCAATTTCTGTAGATTTATTTTTGTGATATCTACAGGAAAACAACTTTTATGCCCCGTTCGTTGTAAACATACACTCCCTTTGGACTACACACTACACACTACACACTGACTAAAATTCAAAACGTGAAAAAGCATAAGGACTCCTTTAATAGTAATTTTTCTGTAAAAAATAAAATTTTGAAATCACCTGTTGGAATCAAATAAAACGAGCCTCAAAACTCAAACACACACACACACACATATATATATATATATATATATATATATATATATATACACATATACACACACACACACACACACACACACACACACACACACACACACACACATTGTCACATACACACACACACACACACACACACATTACACACACACATATATATATATATATACAGTAAAAGAGACAGAATTGTGGCAAGGCACAGATCTGGCCAAGGTTACAAAAAAAATTCTGCTGCACTTAGTTCCTAAGAGCACAGTGGCCTAATTAATGGAAGACGTTTGGGACGACCAGAACCCTTCCTAGATGGCCGTCCGGCCACACTATCGGGGGAGAAGAGCCTGGTGAGAGAGGTAAAGAAGAACAATACTGTGGCTGAGCTCCAGAGATGCATTCGGGAATGGGAGAAAGTTGTAAAAGTCACAACTGCAGCCCTCCACCTCGGGGCTTTATGGCAGAGTGGCCCGACGGAAGCCTCTCCTCAGCAAGACACATGAAAGCCCGCATAGTTTGCTAAAAAACACCTGAAGGATTCTCTGGTCTGATGAGACAGAAGAACTTTCTGGCCTTAATTCTAAGCGGTATGTGTGGAGAAAACAGGCACTGCTCACACCTGTCCAAACTCCCAACAGTAAGCATGGTGGTGGCAAATGCTGTGGGGGTGTTTTTCATAGGGACAGGACGACTGGTTGCATCGAGGGAAAGATGAATGCGGCCATACAGGGATATCCTGGACGAAAACCTTCTCCAGAGTGCTCAGACCTCAGACTGGGCCGATTCCTTCCAACAAGACAATGACCCTAAGACACAGCTAAAATCGAAGGAGTGGCTTCACAACAACTCCGGACTGTTCTTGATGGCCCAGCCAGAGCCCTCTTAAACCCAATTGAGCCTCTGGAGAGACAAAAATGGCTGTAAATTACCATAACCTGACAGAACTAAGGATTGCAAGGAGGAATGAGAGGATCCCCAAATCCAGTGTGAAAAACTTTTACTTTCCCAAAAAGTATGGCTGTAAATCAAAAGGGTGCTTCTACATACAAAAGGGTACAATGTTAAGTTTTTCTTTTTTAATAAATCCAAAAATTCAACAATTCTGTGTTTTTCTGTCAATATGGGGTGCTGTGTGCAATTGAGGAAAACTGAACTTTATTTTAGCTTTAATATAACAGGGAAAAATTTAAGGGGGTCACCGTACCCACTGCATAAAATTACACAGTGAAGTTAATTCAATTATGACATTAATGTAAACATTATAACACAACAACCTTTTCTGTGACAGAATGCATAAACTATATATATATATATAAGAGACATAGGGACTATGTCCTTCCATAAATATATATATATATATACAGTAAAATATACAATACAATAAACCATACAATCTTTTATACAGGGTATATATATATTATATATATTTTTCTGTGTTCATATATATATATATATATATATATATATATATATGTATATGTGTATATATATATATAAACTACAAAACATTTTTACAGTAATATACACCTGCTGGAACTGAACAAAATGTCACTCAAAACTACATACTGTAAAGTTACATAAAATGAATGTTTAACCATTTACAGTCTTTCACTCTAGAGTATATAAGGTAATGAAAGCGTGTAGTGGAGATGGATGGGGACTCGGAGGAGGCTGACGCAGCAGGTTAACCGTTAACCTTTCCCTTCCCCTCCAGGTGTTTCTGTACGAGGGAATCGGGTTTAAATATAGTCGATCGATATAGGAGAAAACACCAGAGTTCATTACCGGACGCCTTCAGGCGGCAGTAGAAATTTATCATTACAAACACTCCACGTTTAACTCATACATATTAAATATAGGGTGAACTTAGGTAAATCTGGATACTTTTTACCATTTAGATGTCTAAGAAAAATCCTGAATTAACCCCATCAAATGTGTGGTTATATTTAAAATGGTCCAGCCAAACGTCAATGCAAATATGAGGTGTGTGAATGAAGGTCTTTTGTCGGTTTCATGTTGCCTTTCTCTCTCTCTGTCGTTCTCTCCATGACAGATGTTACAGTGTCTCGAGGGTTTTTATTGGACAGTGAAGAAAGAACGGTGGAGCTGTTAATATTTATCTCTCCCTCACACACACACACACACACATTCATTCAGTCAGTCACAAGCCCTTCCTGTGACCTTCATAAGTGTCATTACAATGGCTAGCAGACTGAATGGTGAAGTACACACTATAATGGACACACACACACACACACACCACATAGACATATGGCTAACTCGTGTATGGATAAATCACAACCTTAATGTGGTTGGTTGATGAAGCATTAAAACAATTAACAGATAGAGGTCATTTGAGATGGGAATCTCTGTAATGGCCGAATTGTCATTGTATTGTCTGAGCTGATCTCTCTAACAATGATCCAAACACTTCACAGAGATCTTTTGACATTCAAACACATTCTTTAAAGGAACAGTTCACTAAAAATGAACATTATGTCATCATGTACAGACCCTCATGTTTATTTTTTCAGTTGAAGGGATAGAATGGTAACAAAACAGTTGATGGTAGCCATTGACTTCCATAGTATTTATTCAATATTATAGAAGCCAAAGGCTATCCGTCAACATTTTGGTTACCAACATTCTTCAAAATATCTTCTTTTGTGTTCAGGAACTGAAAGAAATTCATACCGGTTTGGAACAACTTTCATTTTTGAGTGAACTATCCTTTTAAATAGAAAAGGAGATATTTAACAAAATGTCCATGCACAATGAAAGAGAGCACTGTGATATATGGGGTCAAGTTTCAAAATATGACAAAAAAAACATCATAAAAATTATATTTGATGACATAGATATCCAACCTGATGTCAATGAGATTTCAGAGCTGCACACAGCAGAGGACAACATTTCCAGTGAATTATATAACAATAACAATTGAAATTGAAACTTCATTTTGTTCCATATTGTAGTTTGTTGCATAAACTCTATTTATAAAGAAGATTTAGGAGTTTAACTATAAGAGCTGCATGACTTTTATTCAAATTCTACATGTAAGTGCAATATATATTATATAAGTGCAATTACGAATAAACTCAGACTTATTTATTATTTAATATTATATAATATTTACATATATTTTTATTAATATTTTGAATAACTTATTCTTATATTTTCCATTTTCATTTAATTTTAGTTATTTAATTTTTAATTTTGTCTAAATTAAAATTGGACTAAAATGGACATAAATTTGACTAAATTTTAAAAGAAGTTCTCCAAGACTGCATCATTCATAAAACCATCCTTTCTTGGAGTTTTTTTAATGAACAAGACATACATAAAACAAATGAAAACATACTGATTTGCTGCTCAAGAAACATTTCTTATTATCAATGCTGAACAGTGTTGAGGGTAATGCATTACAAGTAACGCACGTTACATAATCAGATTAATTTTTTGAGTAACTATTTAAGTAACCAGTAAAGTAAAAGATGTGTGTACAGTATAATATATTATATAGAAAGACATATATATATATAAGTATATATGTTTCCCATATATACAGCTCTCGTGTTGCTATGTTGAGAGAAATCGGGATAAGTGCAGAGGCGTTTTTTTGAACAGGATGTTACTGTTTCTAGATTTAACATGCATTACTCATCTCATCGCACAAAAACAGATATATTCCTCATAATAAAAACAGATGCAAACTTATTATACAAACCTGTCTATTATATGTTAAATAAGACAAATATAATTTATGTATTTAATACTATTTTATTGACCAGAGTCTTTGCTACTGAACTTCGATTATCCAATTCAACCATACTAAGCAAAAATAACTTACTTCTCCTGCGTCATATTCTTCATGCAATTTGTTTGAGCTGCGCCCTCTACTGTACAGACGTCAATTTATATTTCCTTCAGCCTGAGGCATATTCATTTCACTTTTAGTTTGAAAGGGCTTTTACATTTATAAAAGAATAACTTTTTTATATAAAAACAAACAAGCAAGCCCTGCCCAGCTTTAAAAAGTAACGTAATGCATTACTTTCCATAAAAAGTAACTAACGTAATTACTTACTTTTTTAGGGAGTAATGCAATATTGTAATGCATTACTTTTAAAAGTAACTTTCAACCAACACTGTTGCTAAAAAAGGAGTTGTGCTGCTTAATATTTTTGTTGAAAATATATATATATTTTTACAATTCTTTGATAAATAGAAACTTCAAAAGAAGATTGAACATTTATTTGAAATAGAATCTTTTGTAACATTATACATGTCTTTACTGTCACTTTTGATCAAGTGAATGTGTCTTTGATGAATAAAAGTGTTACTTCCTTTGAAAAAAGAAAGATCCCCTTGCTGACCCCAAACTTTTGAACAGTCGTGTACAACTTTGTTCTTTCCAGAGGAAATGTTTACATCAGTAGTGCTTCAGCATGCGGATGAATGGTGGCCTGTGAACCATGAATACAAGCAGGAATGACATGAAACTTGACATTTTCTGCCAAATCGAACCCGACAGCTCTGAATTACTATCATTATTGTACAGAGAATTGGTAGAAGAAGAGTTTTAAACAGTGATTTTTTTAATGGTCATGTTTCTAATGATGGTTATGATTTTATGGGTTGTTCAACATGAATGTGTAGCATTGGCTGTTTTCAGATGTTCTTCATAAATATAACATTGGCTCTTCATTACAATCTTGTAACATCTCAGCTTTATCTTCTGCTCTCCTGCTGTTTCTGAATCTTCTTGAAACATTTGTTCTAATCTGCGACTTGCTCTCCCAGAACTGTTGTCTTATGTTTCCCAAACATCATTTCTTTTAAATGTTTAACTTGACACACTCCTGCAGCGTTTCATTGGACTTCCTCAAAACACATTTGAGATATACCGGCATATTTAATGCAGCATTCGCTTTGTTTAGCTGGAACTAATGTCGTAATCCTTCCTTTGTTCTTGTGTAGTCCATAAAAATGTCACATCTAGATCTCATCCAGTGTGCGATTTAAAAATGTGAGTCACAAAGGCTTGCTTGAGAGAGATAGAGAGTGACAGAGATAGAGAAAGACTGAGAGACAGGCACATAAAGGTGATTTCCTATGCATAGCATGTTAATGTGTCTGTGTGAGTGAAATGGATTGGTCTATACATCGTTTAGCTTAGAAGACAATAGATCATTTTGTTCCATAAAGCTTTCCTGGCTGCGTCTTGAATCATACGACACACACAACATCTGGAGAAGAAAGAAGAATTCTCCATAGAGCATACAGACACTCCCTCACAATGCATTTGTGTTCACGCACACGCACACGCACACACACACACACACACACACACACACACACACACACACACACACACACACACACACACACGCTTTTGCCCATTTGTCTGACCTTGTGGTGAGAAATCCCGAATGCAACCACATTAACGCTTCTAACACAGGCGCACATAAACATACAATGGGTGTTAATTTAATGAATTAATTTTGAATTACAATACTAAAAAGTTATATCTAAATGCAGTTTTAAAAGTATTTTAAGATATATGTTAGATATTATTACTCTCTATTTTTTAAAGATGTTTTTTTATCTAATAGTTTATCTAAAAATTATTAATTTATATAATTTATTAATATAATGCAGTGTTATATAGTATAATTGAAACAAGTTTTATTAATATTTTGAATCAGTTTTGAATAATTTAAAATTTTAGTAATTTAGTTTGTTTTAGTCATTTTTGTTTTGTTTTGTTTTTAATAAGTCTGTAGTTTTTATTTATTTTTCATTCAGTTGTAGTTTATTTTAGTACATCAAGTAAAACTAAATTAAAAATAGCAATGTTGTCTAATAAAGAAAATTGTATTTAATTTTATTTCAGTTAACATTTTTTAAGTAATTAATTTTGAATGGTTTTAGTTTAAGTTTGGGATTTAGTATTTAGTATTAGCTATAATAACTCATATATTCATTTGTATTGTGTATATATAGTAAATATTATTTAATACTTATATAATTTACATAAAGGCATAATTTACATTGTTTTATTATTATTTTTATTTTTTTAACCCACATCAAGTGCTGTGCCTCACCAAACATATGTTCAATAATATGGACGTTAAACAAAAAATAATATATATACTGACTAAGTAAAGCATTTTTCCACATTAAACAATAGTATGCTACACTGTCACATGGCCTGCATGTTTCATTTAGCGAGTAATGTCCAGTTATCATCTTTAAAATAATATTAATAATAAAAAAAGCTTTTTGATATTGTAATGAAGTTTTATGCACAAATGTCTTAACTTTTGTCTGATCAAATGCGTCAAAAGATGTCAACATTGCAACTGATATTACTTCAGGTTCATCCTAATGGAAATGAAAGAATTGCATTGCACACTGCATTGTGGGAAACCGTATTCTGTGCAATGTGTTCTGTTGAATACTGCAGATTTAGCAAATGTAGTAGGCCAATATATAGAAAACATGCACTGTAAACATATTATGCTGCAGTATAGCCTCAATATAGCCATTGACTTCCAAAGTCACTTTTCATAAAGCTTTCAATGCTTAATTTTCATTTTAGGGCTTTTCTCCGCAAATATTGATATATGTGATTAATTTGATTAATTAAATGCCATGCCATGTAATTAATTCAATTCAAATTGGCAAATGATTGACAGCCCTAATTTGAATGCTTTCAGGTTCTCCTTCATAGGATAAAAACACCTTGTAGCAAAGCAGCTAAAGAGACAGGGATGTCTTAACTTGGACCTTCATACGCTTCTGCTAAGAGAAAACGAGAGGATGAGTGATGTGTTTCAATCGAGGTGTGAAAAGAGCTTCTCACGTTTCACAGTGTGGCCATTTGAAGGCTCAAGGCCCTTGAGTCGACGCTTTAGGTATTTTATGGTTGGCCCACTGAGGTCATAACATCCACAGCGATGATGCGATGAGACAGTCTGTCACCTGTGGTCTCACTCAAATCTGAGTGGACCTGTGCACACATACTGTACATGCACGCTAATTTTTCCATATGCACACACACACACTCATCTGAGCAGACGGCAGGAACTGAAGTGGAGAGAACATCGAAAACTCAAGTGACACCTTATTATTTATTATTTTGATTTTTAATGCATTTTATCTAATTACTTTGCAAAATCCACTAGTCATTTATTGAGTATAGCTGCCTGTTATATCCTGGCTTATGCTAGATATTTAATGACAATGAGATGTATTGTATTGGAACAGGGCCTAAGAAAGTCTATAATACCTGTGGGAAGAGATCCCATTCATCTCAATGGCAGTGCATACGCTTGTGCAGGACTCCTGGGAAGACAGGCAGGGGAAGAAAGGAGTCCATTTCACACTTTTAAGAACTTTCAAAGCAGAATTAGTCACTATTAAAACATCTACCATGAATTTGCAATTTATGTGTTGCTTGCAACCAGGATTATTATAGTTAACTAAATCTATATATATCTTTTTTTTTTCTTTTTTTTCCGTTACTTAAAATAAACATTAACTGACATAAATATTTCCACATATACAGATCAAAATTTACTTTAATTGTTCATTAAAAAAACTCCAAGAAAGGATGGTTTTATGAATGATTTTGCATAATAATTTGTTGGTGATTTTACATAAATTACTGTAATAATAGCAAAATATATGTAAATATTATATAATATTAAATAATAAATAAGTCTGAGTTCACTTCGTAATTGCACTTATATAATATATATTGCACTTATATAAATATATACAAACATATGTAAATATCGTAAATTGTGACATTGTCTTCTTGTCACACACTGTTTGCATTTATAAGTAAGCATTTACAGTTTAGCTACATTCAGTTTCTTAAAATTGACCATTAATTTTTAGGTTCGTGCACATACAAACTGTTGTGGTTACTTTGAAATCACATTTCTCAAGATTTTTTGTGAAAAAAAAAAATGAAAGAGAACTGTTACAGAATCTATAGTACATTGGAACTTGTGGGCAATATAAACAAAGTTGCCTGCTTTCTCCACCAGCAAAATAATATGTTTCAGAGACTTTTAGTGTACTATTATATGAGACATGCTAATCTTAAACTTGCACATTATTTTAGATTGATAAGACTTCAAATTAGGACGTGTTTAAGTTTTAAAGAACTGAATAGAAATGCAGTCACCAAACTTTGCACAATGCTCAACTACTTTCTCAAATCTGCTCTTAAAACCTTTTTTTCTCGGTGTTGTCAGAGCCAAATGAAGAATTCCCTGATTAGTCAGAGCAGCAGCATGCAGCGAGGATGTTTCAGCTGTGAATAATGTCTCAAAGCAGGAGCGCAGCGCCGAGCTCTACAGATGCTGTGAAGCTGAAAGTACAAGGGCCAAGAACTAAGTAAACTTCAATATAAGTCTAAGGGAAGTCTGCTAGAGAAAATAAACAGAGGTATTTTAGGAACAGGAATGAAACCACCTTCTACTGACGTCACAGTCTGGTCCCCTGTCCCCGTGATTCATGGCACATCCTTTGAACCCTTATTAATTTTACTATACAAGCGCTGAAATGCAGTGGGTCAAGATTATTCCGGTGTCTTTATAATTCCAGAAGCTCATCCGGAGTTTCTCTCAGGGCTCATTTCAGAATGATGATGAGCTCGGATCTTTGTTTAAGTGAAATTAATTCAGTGGCGTGTCACGGTCCAGAGGTCGTCTCTCCCTCTGTTAATAAAGTTCAGAAAGTAGGTGAGGACAATGCCAAACAGGCTGTGATGTTTAGTGCATTTCAGACATACATGAAGTCCTGGTAGACACACACACACAAGCAGTCAGTCTACCTCACAAGGGAGTCCCCTCATTTAATATTCTCTCCTCACATGCACGGCTGTGCTGCGACAATTTGCTGTGAAGAGCAAAATGTGAAATGGGACATATTTTATACCCTATACATGCATATATGGCGAGTGGATGTTAAGTCCGTGCAGGAAATATATACTAAAGTAACAGTTCTTGCAACTCATAAAGAACAAATTTAAATTGTTACATAAATTGTAAAAAAATATTATAATGTAAATTAAGTTTGAATCGAAAGAATGGCTTTATGAACGATTTTACACTGAATATTCGTTGCTAATGTTTCATGAATTACATTCATAATAGCTATATATGTGTGTGTGTGTGTGTGTGTGTGTATGTACAAACAAATGTAAATATCATAAATTGACAAAATCGCATGTAAGCCTTACCAATATAGAAAGGCACACACACACACACACATACATATCCTAGCCAAAAATATGTTGGAAAAAATAACATATATACTTGTACTTATATATAATAAGTATATACATATAGCAAAATAGTTGTTAGATTATTATTATTTTTCAGAGTAAGAAAATGCATTTTCCGGTACCCATTTTGTAAAAGTGCAAATAATTTTTGGACTATGTATTCTTAAGTTTTATGTTAATATTTATTGTACCAAAAACAGTCAAAACAGTGAAGAAAACATGTTCTTGTTGATTTTTTTTATTATTATTATTATTTGATTTAAGGATTTAAACTTTGTATCAGAAATATTAAATGACAAAGATGCACATTTGATGTCAGTAAGATTTTAAAAAAATATATATATATTCAAGAAGGTTGCATTAAATTGATCAAAAGTGACAGTAAAGACATTTACAATGTTACAAAATGTTTCAAATAAATCAAATAAATGCTGTTCTTTTGAACTTTCAATTCATCAAAGAATCCTGAAAAAAAAAAAACGTTTTCACCAAAAATTTAGGCACAACTGTTTTCAGCACTGATAAGAAATGGGTGGATATACCAGAAACATTATGATGTAATGTTATGCAAATTTTATTTTCTAATCTTTTTTATCTCACTTTGGATGAGTGTGTGTGTGAGTTTGAGACCATAGGGGGTGAGGGTGCAGGGACTGATGGTCGTTAATCTCCGTTTGTCCTTGAGAAGGTGGAGCAGTCTTGTCCTTCTGCCATCCATTTGTGATGCCAGCCACACACACACACACACACACACACACACACACACACACACACACACACACGGACAGTGTCCCTGTGTGCACTAATTGTACTCTGATGCAAATATATATCAAGACGTTCCCTATCTGTCCACCCCACAAACACAGCGCACACATTAAGACACTCTCCATCTCTGATGGTGATTAAACTCGGTCCCTGCAGGGTTTGGCTCCCGACTGCCCATAATAACACACTCGCTCAGTCTCATATTCATCTGATTGCGGTCCACCACCCCCATCTGTACGTCCTGAATGACACGCCCCTCTTTTGACCGTTTTATATGAACGAAAAATACAAAGACAGTGAAAAAAAATCAGAAAATAACTCGTAAAATCTTATAGAACCCGATATGAATCTGTGACAATTAGACCAAAATATTAAAAACAATACCCAAATGTATAACAGTACAACAAAACCATAACAATTTGGTTATGTCTAATAACATACTGTATATCATTATAGCTTTAGCAAATACAGATATGAAAACAATATAAGCACACAGAGAGCAAAAAAGCATCTATAGATCTAAAAAGACAAAAAAAAACAACAACTGATCATATATAATATATGCGGACCAAACCACAACTGAAACACTAAACATGCGCTGCAAATGTTTATTGCTAACAACCTCCGGGTATAAACGGCTTTCATTTCATGATGCTAACTGTTTGCGAGTAGGATGTGATTCTGATTAAGATGAATTACAAGAGCAATGTTTGCGGGAAAAGGATTTGCAACCCCTCAAAGATGAATTTCCCACATACAGTCACCTGGAAAATGAATTATGCTGATGACTTCATGCTTTTCCTTCTAAATTTTCAATGAATAATCCGCATTAGAATGCACTGGCGAGTGATGTTGTCACATACATACCTATAGTATGCATATAATCAGCTTCTGCCTGGATGCACCCGGCCTTCCAGCGAGACTTCATAACAGCTTTTGAATGCTAATGAAACAAATGCAGGCCGTAAACATGAAGAAATGACCCGAGCCTGTCGCTGTCACCTTGCATCACACATGTGGAGGGCTATAGCTTAGAATGCTAATTCAGGTTATTTTTGTATGAATACATTTTATATTACTTGCAAATTGTAGTCCGTTACTGATTTCAAATTACATGACAAAAATTGAAGTTAGTAATCCATTGCATTACACATTTTAGGTATATAATCAGACTACTTTTTGATTACTTTTAGATTACTTTCGAAACCAACTTGTTTATCACATTGATTTGAATAGAATAATCTTGTACCATGTTGATATAAAAAGGCAACTTTCTGAATGTATATTACAAGTAGGCTATTTTGGATAAGTTAAATTAATTGGGGAGAATTAATAAATTATGAATAATTAATGGATACTCTGTGAATAATCATGTAATCAATTAAAAAAGTAACTGTAGTCTGATTACGAATATTTTAAAATGTAATATAATCTAATTACAATTACTTAGTTTTTGGAATCTGATTACATAATCCAGATTACAAGTAATCACTTACTACCCAGCATATATACCAACCAACAACATTACAACTATGCCTGCTTCTGGCCTTCTACAATACATACACCTAACTTTGTGAAACTTTTTTATCTTAACGTTTGAACTTACAAGTTAAGAGGACAATTTTCACAGTTCTTTAGATATTCAAGATTTGGAACAGTGAAGTTTGAGTAATTAAGAATTAAATTCATGCGTTTCGTGCAGGATTTGTGCGGTAGGTCTCTCACTGTCACTGGCTGTCCTTTTCCTGCTCGTTTTGATCTTACTGAGACTTACTGAGGTTAATAATGCTGCACATTAATATTTTATCAGTCTTCTCAATTAAAGCTTTATTTGCAGGAGAAGATTTCCTCTATAATGAATTCTCTCTTTCACTTGATCAAACACGCACACACATTCTTTCTCTCCACTTCCGAGCTCACAGTCACATATATAACACACGTAGTGAGTGTGTGTTTGTGTCGGTAAGGTTTTGTCTTCACTGTGGGGAACAGATGTTCCCACAAAGACAGTAAAACCTGAAATCACTTACATTGTGGAGTCAGCTGATGGTCCCCATGAGGAAAACGGCTTCATAAACATACTCAATAATTATCTAAAAATGCACAGAGATTTCAGTGAGGGACAGTTTTTATATAAACTTGTGTTAACTTAAAGACACACTGTTGATGATGCTAGTTCATAGTGCATCAACTAATGTTAGCTTTTTAATGTTAACGGAATAGTTCACCCAGAAATTAAAATGTACTCACCCCCAGGCCATCAAAGATGTAGATGAGTTTGTTTCTTCATCAGATTTGCAGAAATGTAGCATTACATCACTTGCTCACCAATGGATCCTCTGCAGTGAATGGGTGCCGTCAGAATGAGAGTCCAAACAGCTGATAAAAACATCACAATAATCCACAAGTAATCCACACCACTCCAATCCAGCACTTAACATATTGTGAAGTGAAAAGCTGCATGTTTGTAAGAAGCAAATCCATTATTAAGATGTTTTTGACTTCAAACCATTGCTTTCGGTTAAAATATGTGTCCTTGATTCAAATTTCTTTCTCCAGTGAAAAAATCTGAATCAGGAGAGAAATATGCACAGATCAAGCACTGTTAACAACATCACAAAGGTCCAAGTCCAAGTCAAGTCTCAAGTCTTTGAGGTCAAGTCTAAGTCAAGTCTCAAGTCTTTAAAGCGGAGTCCAAGTCAAGTCTTAAGTCTTTGAGGTCAAGTCTAAGTCAAGTCTCAAGTCTTTAAAGCGGAGTCCAAGTCAAGTCTTAAGTCTTTAAAGTGGAGTCCAAGTCACGTCTCAAGTCTTTTTGTGGAGTCCAAGTCACGTCTCAAGTCTTTTTGTGGAGTCCAAGTCACGTCTCAAGTCTTTTTGTGGAGTCCAAGTCACGTCTCAAGTCTTTTTGTGGAGTCCAAGTCACGTCTCAAGTCTTTGTTCTATTTATTAGCAACAGTTATTTCAGCTTGTTATTGAGGCTAAATCAGTTTTGAAATACTGATTTCACGATATGATTTTCTCAACAAAAAAAAAACAAAAAAAAACCTTGAAATGTCAAACAACAAAACAAAATTTTAAAACAAACCCCAATTAATCAAATTAATTACACAAATTAGATAAATCTCATATAAACAAACTAAGGCTTTGTGCTCTTTTTCAATTTAAAATTAGAGGCAACCACTGTATTTTAAACAACACAATCCAAACAAAGAGGCTGCATACAGGTACATCTCATGTAATCATCTCATGTACACCCCATTATTGTGGTTTCAAAGAACAAGAGATACCCAGAATTTATACTGTATGGATGGTCATTAATTGAAACTCAAATGTAAATATTTTGAGATACTGATTTTAGACTTTCATTAGCTGTAAGTTCTAATCATCAAAATTAAAACAAAAAATTTTTTTGAAGTGTTTTACTTTACATGTAATGAATCTAAAATATTTGAAAGTTTCAGTTTTTGAAATAAGTTACTGGAAAAATGAACTTTTTCACCATATTCTAATTTTCTGCGATGTACCTGTACATCCAGCATGAACAGTTTCTAATCTAAATTGGATTGTATAATTTCGAAATTTGAAGCAAAAACAAAATGGTCTGACTTTAGTTTTGTGAAACTATTCTACATAAACCATCGAAACAAAACCGCACAGGCTGAATTAATGCAGATTGACTCTCTGCCAGCGGGTGGCGCTTGAACATCAATTAAACATCGTTTCCTTGGTTTCCGCTGTAAACAAAGCAGAGCTGTGGTTATGAACACTAATATGCATTACACGGAGGCAAGATGAAAAGAAAGTACCATCTAAACTTTTTTTAAGACAAGAGATACATTCATGTAAACTCCTATACCAAATGACTCGTTTTTTACGAGTCTCACGAGTCACGAGTCAAGTCAAGTCTCGAGTCAGCTGTTCACGAGTCCAAGTCAAGTCCCAAGTCTTTATTTATGCGACTTAAGTGCGACTCGAGTCCAAGTCTCTGACTCGAGTTTCCATCTCTGCTGTTAACAATCAAAAACGGTTCAATATTGTGATATTGAACTGTTGAAATAAATATTGTGATGTTTTTTCAGCTGGTTGGACTCTCATTCTGACGGCACCCATTCACTGCAGAGGATCCATTGCTGAGAAAGTGATGCAATGCTAAATTTCACCAAATCTGATGAAGAAATAAACTAATCTACATCTTGGTTGGCCTGAGGGTGAGTACATTTTCAGCTAATTTTCATCTTTGTTGAACTACTCCTTTAAAATATATTAGTGCATGTAGACATTATCAAGATGAATAAATGCTGCAAAAGCATTATTCATTCTGATTAGTCAATTGTGGCGTTCAACATGTATTTGTGAATAATGATCGTTGCCCATGGCAACACTGTATAACTCACCAATTATCCCGGAAACGTGTTCCTACATAGCCATGCTCGTGTTCGCTCTGCAGTCTCTACAAGTAAAATAATAC
Source organism: Schizothorax lantsangensis (assembly GCA_027422415.1). NCBI lineage: Eukaryota > Metazoa > Chordata > Actinopteri > Cypriniformes > Cyprinidae > Schizothorax > Schizothorax lantsangensis. The sequence goes on along the minus strand of CM049857.1, from coordinate 5,094,748 downwards.
AATCACTGCAAGCTCGAATCAATATTACAAAAACATGCATTTATTTATTTATTTATTCAGTAAGTAGTCATTCAATAAGCCAGATAATGTTCAGCCAGATGATCATTATCATAAAAATAAACCCCTTTATGATGCTGTAAGACCTGATAGACCTGATACAAGTGCTTTTTTGCGATAATGACCACCGACTGTACATTAGCGTATAAAACCCCTGTAAAGTGTTACCAAAGTACCATTAGCTCAGTATAAAAATAAAAGAAGTCAATGAGAAGTCACCAGCATGACAGAAAAATTGTGTTGGTGTCTCTTCTACATGCTTCCAACTGGCCTGAAGAAATGAAGAACTTCCAGTTCTCTTCATCTGTTAGGCAAATCTGTCTCTCTTTCGCTTTTACGCTTTCATTTTGTTGCTCAGCACATCACACACAACCCCCAAGTGCACATATAAACTCCAGAGACATACATAAAGCATAAAGCATCACCGGCACACACACACATGATCTTCACAGATGGCCTTGACACTTCAACACACGCTTTTGCACGGTTGAATTCCTGCACCGATCCTGAGACCTGTTAGTTCATTTGTCGTTTTCTTAATTCATACATGTACACATTTTATGGCAAAGGTGCCAGCGGTGTTTCCTCTACCTCTTGTTGATGTATCCTGACAATGCCTTCAGGCTTCAGTGCCACACACACACACACACACGCTCTCGTAACGGCTCCTGTGCAGCTTCTGCTTTGATAAAGCATGCCCACATCCCAGTCCAGACTCGAGTAGAGGAATTAATCAGTTTGGACCATCATGTTCCCTTTCCAATCAAACAAATCCAGGCGCTCCTGGATCAAAAGGAACACGAAGCCATGAGGAACAGCTGTCGGAGGCAAACTCATTTAAACACAACCCTAAAACAACAAACCTGCTCTCCAAAGACTGACCCTGCATTCCATTTCACAAATTGGTTTACCAAACAAATCATTCCAAACCGTTTGGAGCGATGTTGGACAGACGGATATCCAAACACAGATCCCGAGTCAGAGAGTCAAAATGTTCTGATGCTGAAGCCCAAATCTAAGGTTCAACAATATTCAGTGTTTATAGGCCTACAATATACAATCGTTAACTCAATTTTTGTTCATTATCAGTGCTTAATGTCTTCTTCAGGAAGTCAAACTAAATATTACATGTTGTGTTATTTGACGTTTATGTTATAAACATTTGCTGTTCACCGAAACATGATCTGAATACAATTTAAAATCTTAATTTTTCAACTTTTGTGATTTTCTACTAACAAAAAGAACTGATAAACATTAAATAAACATTATGGTATATTAAGCTAAAAGTTTTAATAATACAAAATTAAGGCTGAATGAGAAACAGTTACAGGTTTAGCCTAAATTAAGTTGTCAGTCAGCAGAGGCTAGATAGATTAGGACAAAATATCAGTTTATACAAACTGATACATATATATAAACACAAACACACACACACACACTACTAGTTTAGGGTCAGTAATATTTTTTTATTTTTTTCTTGTAAACCTGCAATTATTTGATAAAAAATACAGCAAAAATAGTAAAATAAAAAAAAAAGCATTGCAATTTTAAATAATAATATTTTTAATAATAATTTTTAATAATAAAAGCTTTTTGTTTGTATATATTTTGAAATGTAATTAATTCCTGTGATCAAAGCATCATTACTCCAGTCTTCAGTGTCACATGATCCTTCAGAAATCATTCTAATATGCTGATTTGATGCTCAAGAAACATTTCTTATTATTATCAATGTTTAAAACAGATGCACTGCTTCATATTTTTGTGGAAACTGATTTTTCTCAGGATGATTTTTTGATGAATAGAAAGATTAAAAGAACAGCATTAATTTGAAGTACATTATAAAAGTCTTTATTGTCACTTTTGATCAATTAAATGTGTCATTACTGAATACAATATTGCATATATTATATTGATTTTGAATAGTTTCTTAAAATAACAGTCTTAAATGATGTCAAGACTACAATTTGGGTAAAAACTGTGAAAATCTGGGACACAGCCACTTTTTTGGTCATTAAAATTAAAATAGTCTTCAATATTAATATCCTACAATAAACGGACTAACCTCTGTTCAGAAATACATCTATGATGCATGCAAAGTTGTGTTTTCTAGTCTTTGTGAGACTGAATGTTTCTTCAGTTCAAACTGAGATGCACAAATGCCTGTGAATATTTAAAACCAAATATCACAGATGTCGATATCAGTGTACCAGAAAAATATCAGCCTGAACCTCAGAGAAATTCTTCTGATAAAGAATGAAATGAAGTAGGGATGAAATATATTACCAGCTGACAAGATTGTGAGGGAGAGATGGAGAGGAAGAGACGAGCCTTGATATTAAAAAAGACAAGAATGAAAGGTGACAGACAACTAAATCTCACCTATACACAATATCTTCTCATTTCACACACACACACACACATAGACACACACTCCTGCTAGCACACACCCACAACGCCCTGACAATGTCGTTAATATGAAGTTTTAATTATTTAAATGGATAAAATGTCTCCTCTGGTTTCATGGCATCTCTGCTGAATCTCGGCGTGAGATTCAATTACATTAATAACCAGTGATTTGATTCTGACCCACATTATGGGTTCTATTAAATTCACATTATTTGGGTTGAGGTGAGAGAGATCTTCAGAAGCAGAGGGGGATATGTGTGTGTGTGAGAGAGTGTGTGAGTGTGTGTTTTGATGTAGAAATCAAGCCTGCATCTGTACTGCCAGTGGTGATGCAACAAAATTACATCCCTCCCATTATAATCAACAATGTGGCATACATGCAGTGGAGACGGCTTCATTGATTACAATAAGAGTAGTCTAGTTTTGAAAACTAGACTCATTGAAAGCCCATACAACAAAAGCATGTGCACCCATTTTATATACTTTATATATATATATATATATAAAGAATAAAATGTATTTAAAATATTTTCTTCAGTTCATATATCATAGGCAGTTATTATGTATTTATATTATATTATAGAAAATTGTAAATTGGTGTTTGGTGATGAGTTTTTGGCTCAAGGTCTGCATTTACAGTCACACCAGAGGTGTTAAACTGGGATTAGGACTTGGTTTTATGCAGACCAGTCAAGTTCTTCCACACTGACTGAATCAATCATTTTCTTTTTGAACCTTGTCTTATACACAGAGGCATTGTCATGTTAGAATAGAAAAGGGTCCTGTCCAAACTGTTGCTATAATATTAGAAGCACACAATTTCCTAGAATATCATTATATGCTTTAACATTAAGATTTGTACTCATAGAAATTACTAAAGTAGTCAAACCTGTTCATTAGAAGGGGGCGACCCAATACTTTTGGCAATATAGTGTATGTATGTATGTATATATGTGTGTGTGTGTGTGTGTGTGTGATTTTATATTTTATAAAATATAGCTACTTATAGATATGTTATCAATTCATACAGTTAAAAAATGTACTGGTAAATTTCTGCCAGGACATTATCCATTAGTTTCATGGAAATTTTCATTAACTCTGGTCTAAAACACAATGCAATGCAGTGCAAAATTAAAAGGCAGTAAAAAACTTTTTTTAAAAGTAAAAACTGTATATGCACAATTAATACATATTAATACAGTACATCATACCCTATTTTTACAGATTTTTTTTAGTGTAGGGTGGATACAAAATGTATTTAGTAAAATTAGCTTGCAATGTAAAAATTCAGTCGTCAGTGAAGTGCAATCTTTTAACCTGCACTAGTATTATGTGCATTGCATTTCAGTGTTCTGTCGTGGTGTTTTCAGCACAGACACAGTGTCACAACGCTGATGTTTTATTCGTCCAGCTAACCTCAGCTCTCTCTGTCTGTCAGACGCACACAGCCACATACATTATATTCAGAGGGTGCGGCGTGTGATAAACCGAGGGATTTAGGTTCATTCCCAGCATTCCCTTCACTCTCATTATGATCCCCGTGAGAATTCCTCTCACGCAGTGTGAAGCACAAGTGTGCAGGGAATATCTGAGCTGCCGTGAGTGTGTGTGTGTGTGTGTGCAGCAGCTCCATGACTTGTACCCTACTGTGGTTAAACATATAATCATCCATAACCTTCTAAAATGGCCTATATCTTCTTCTCTAGCACGCACACACAAAGGCTGTTTACTCACAGCGTGTGAATTATCAGACCCAGAATGTTCCCAGCATGGCATCGTGGGTAATGTGACTTTTCAGCATGGGTCCACTGCAATCATACACTTAGAGAAAGAAAGAACAGGAAAGAGAGAGAAGAAAGACACAAAGCAGAGAGATAGACTGTAAGGAGGAAGACTGATGATCGCCGGGGAGAAGAATGCAAGGGAAGAAAAGAGAGAATGTGAGATGTATTTTACATTAAATGAGTTTAGGGTCTCTGCGGCGTCATTTGTGGAAGAATTTCTCTTTACTTCCAAGACTGTGAAGCTTTTTTTAGAGCCTAGCTGTGTATGTGTGAACAGTAATTATTTTAAATGTTTTCAGACTGGTATTGCTGTAAATTCAAATGATTATTACATCAAAATGGGAGTTTTGTGTCTCGTAGTCTGTAGCTATTATCTGTATGCTAGTGTATTGCAAGTCGTCCAAATGAACTTATGCAAAAAACAAACATAAAATACTGATATGCAGTTTTTTGTCCAGTAAAAAGCTGAGCATTATCGTAAATAGCTCTCTATGATTAACAAAAGCAAGTAGCCAATCATGATCTTTGATTGTGCTAATGCTCATACTTCATTTCTTTTCCCAAACATCGGTTACTGATCAGCTAGAAATGTATTCAGATGTATTCGACAGTGACTTTTCATACCTGCTTTTCTTTTTCCTGAAAATGCTTGTACTTGCATCACACTGGATTAAATCCTATGGTTTACCCCAAAAATGACACTGTTTTGTACTTTTTCAGGATTTTTTTTCAGATCTTACTACACATTTGGTGTTGCCAATCAAAAATGACCGTCCTACAAAAATTGCTTATACATTTTTTGTTATGCTATATTATTACCAAATATTGGAGCTTATGCACCTCAGTTTTTGAGTGAACAAAAGCATTATTTGTGGATGTTTTTGGCAATCACGATCAGTCAGTTCTAAAATGAAATACACAACCTATGCTAACTCAGGTTTTAGTTGGTCAATGGTGCAATCGTTTTCAGTTGCCTCAAAATAGCAACGCACCAACAATGCGCCTGAACACACCTTGTTTCCAGACCAGCACGTCCATGGGCAAACAGATAGACGCAAGTGCATTTGCTATTTAAACATCGTGGTGCTGGACGTGAAAATGATAACTGCGTCGGGCTGAAACTAGCAAAAAACACTTGTTATGCGCCTGCCGTCGCATTGCACCAGGTTTATGATAGGGCCCATTCGGTTCAATTTATTTTATATTTTTCTTACTTGGTCTTCAAAATTCTTAAATTCAACTCGTATATCAGTCAGAAACCTGTTTAATATGCCTTTAAATAATTTAGTCCTGTCCATTAGACCAGGAATTTTACCAGTCAATATGATTTATTTTGGACTTCTTACTGACACTTAAGCAGCATCACGCAGAACTTAAAGTCTTCGTTCACCAATATCACAGTAGAAATGCACTATATACGGACGTATTTGTCACCCCTAATTTATTTAGCCACTAAAAGTGTCTGAACGTAGAATAAAACATTTTCTAGGCCACTAATATGCCTGGAGTCGTACATAATATTTGTCATAAAATATTATCTATTTCTTTAGGTGTAAAACTTCTTAAAATACACAACGTGCAGCTGTAAATAACAGTAAATCTGCATCAAAGGTCAGTAAATTCACAGTAAAACCACTGTGAAACAATATAGAGTATATTAAAGTATATTTCCACTCTGAGCTGGTTGTGTTTTGGTGATGGGAGACACAGAGATTTTCGGATTGTGGAGAGTTATCGAACACTTCCGCCATCAGAAAAGCCATTCACTTAAGAGCCTGCTATCATCTTCCCCGGGGACCTCTCAACACACACACACACACACACACACACACACACACACACACACACACACACACACACACACACACAGCCATCTCCTGGAGAGCCCCGTCTGATAGTGTCGCCCTGAGCTTGTGTGAGGAGCGTTTGACTGCCCATTAGAACAGGAAAGTGCAGGAGAGAAAAGCGAGGCTTCAAACTTTAGAATCACGAATCACGTACTGCTGCTCCACGCTAAAAGTACTTCACTGGGGATGCAAAATTGAATCCTCTTGAGTATGGCAATGTGTGAGCATTGGAACTGCATAAGTCAAAAGAGAACTATCTTGTGTTGCGCAAGGGGTTATGGGTAACATTAGATTATGGTGCATTGCACAGATTTGGGCATGTTTTCATTAGACACCTTATTATAATGCACATGTAAAAATTTCAAATGTATTGTACATTTCTTCAGGCATAACTGTGACTTTATACAGAAATTAAACTGATTTTTGGGTTGTTACGTTGACTATTAAAGAGTGCACAATTGATCATTCTTACAAATTTGATTGTATGAAATCTCATACATCAGACAATGGATTAAATTTATGAATGCTAAATCATGTGAATCACGCTACACATCTGCTAAGTCATATGTAAGTGTGAATGCTGTAAATGTAAGGTTTTCAACCAGAATATATACAAATCATATAGATATATAAAAAGAAAAATTCATTTTCATAACATTTCTATCTAATGATTTCTTAAAGCTGCAGTCCGTTACTTTTACCTCTTTGTCGCCCTCTATGTTTGAAAACCTGGAATTGCAGTTTCTTGCAGAATTATCTTCCGTGCGCGGGGTTGTGATCTGGTGTTCCGGCACGGCTCCAGCGAGGATGAATCTAATGTTTTGAGGTGAATGTGTAGTTGTCAGTCACTGCACAGGTGTGGATATTTACTGCCTATGTCTTGGAATATATGACCCAAATCAGAATTTTCACCGTATATTGCCATCTGAACAATCTGCCACGTTTGTTCTGCCCAACTGAGGAAAAAAGCATTACAATAAATCGCACTACCAATGGTGATTAAATCTAAAGATCAGTTAGCTCATATCACATCTAACTGTGCAAAGTATTATCATTGTTATACTTTGTTCTCAAATTATTAATGTTAACAACATCAGCATTGTGTGACTATGAGTATAGTATATGCATGTAGATTTCAATTTTTGTACAGTCTAATATCTAATTGTCATACCATTCAAATTTCATATTAAGAAATTTTTTAATCCAAAAAGCAAATTAATCTTCCTTCAAACTGGTTCTATTTAACATACAAAAACTTGTGTAATCCCACGTTGGCTATCTGTAATCAGAAGCACATTTAAAACTGGAATATAATTTAATTTCATTCACATGTGTTTCATAAACACATAATCCTTTCTGGATTACAATCCGCCATCAAAATGATAAATTTAATTATTCTAGCTGCTGTAAGAAAAGGCTAAACGATCCTCCACCTGCAGAATCCTCACATGTGATAGCCTACTAGCCGGGACAACTTCTTTATGTTTACAGACGTGATGTAATGACACAGTGCCATGCTTGAATTTCCTGTGATAACCTACCCGTACCACTCAAATTAGAAAACATTATTATAAGATAACTGTTGTGAATTTGGCTAAAGTAAGGATATAGTTTTGAACACTGGCTGGTTATGTACTTTCTCAAATATTGATTTCGGATCATTTTTAACCAAAAAAAGTTACAGACTGCAGCTTTAACCATTATGTACACTAACATTTAAAAAAAAAAATTCTAAAGTGTCTCTTATGCACACCAAGGCTGAAATTACTTGATCAAAAATACAGTAAAAACAGTAAAAATACAAAGTATTACAATTAAAAAATTACTGTTTTATATTTGAATATACAGTATGTGACCCTGGACCACAAAACCAGTCATAACGGTAAATTATTCGAAATTGAGATTTATACATCATCTGAAAGCTGAATAAATAAGTTTTCCATTGATGTGGTTTGTTAGGATTGGACAATATTTGGCCGATATACAACTATTTGAAAATCTGGAATCTCAGGGTGCAAAAAAATCTAAATATTGAGAAATCGCTTTTAAAGTTGTCCAAATGAAGTTCTTAGCAATGCATATTACTAATCAAAAATGAAATTTTGATATATTTACAGTAGGAAATTTACAAAATATCTTCATGGAACATGATCTTTACTTAATATCCTAATGATTTTTGGCATAAAAGAAAAATCTATCATTTTGACCCATACAATGTATTTGTGGCTATTGCTACAAATATACCCCAGCGACTTAAGACTGGTTTTGTGGTCCAGGGTCACATATTTTAAAATGTAATTTATTCCTGTGAAACAGTGCTGAATGTTCAGCATCATTACTTCAGTCTTCAATGTCACATGATCCTTCAGAAATCATTCTAATATGCTGATTTGCTGCTTAAGAAACATTTCTGATCATTTTCAATGTTGAAGACAGTTGTGCTGCTTCCTTTTTTTTTCTTTTTTTTTGGGGAACCATGATGCATTTTTCAGAATTGTTTGATGAATACAAAATTCAAAAGAGCAGCATTTATTTGAAACAGAAATATTTGGTAACATTATAAATGCTTTACTGTCACTTTGGATCAATTTAATGCAACCTTGCTGAATAAAAATTATTATAATTTTTTTTTATCATACAGACTCCAAAGTATTGAATGGTAGTGTAATGTAGACACAAAATAAATACATGCATGGTCTGAAACAAGCCTTACACAGAAATGCTTATATAGACACGCTGAATGCATGACCACACTCTGAGAGAGAATTGGGGGATAAAATATGAAATGAAATATGGTATGGAAAATGAGAGTACGGATTCCGTTACGGATTCCCATAATGCTGACAATGAATGTGAGGAAGACATTTCGCTTCCAGAAAGCTTGATGTGCGAGAATTTCAGATCTCAAGGGATGAAAGAGAGAGAGAAAGAACAAGATGGAGAGAGAAAGAGGGTGTTGAGGTTAAGAGGGGTCAGACTGATATTGAAATGGATAGAGGAAGATATGGGGGGATGGGAGACGTGTGGAGGAGTGTGAAGGAGAAAGAGCGAGAGGAAGGAGACTTCTGATTGTGGCATAAAAGGTACAGCTGAAAATTGCAGTGTGTTCAGTGGAAGAAAAATGAAGAGTTGAGATATTTTCCTGGAGTGCGGAGCAGGTTTTTAAAAGTGAGAGCATCAGTGTTTTACTTTCACTCTTAGATCATTCAGTTAGCACTTTAACATATGAATTATTCAGCTTTATTTCCACTTAAAACTTGAAACTTGAAATGTTGCCTACGATGTGACCCAGACATAAAAGTAAACTGAAAGGATTCAATTCTGTTTGGTTTTGATTTGCTGCAAAACAGAGAGGAAGCCCTCATCTTTGCATTAAAGGAATAGTTCACCCACAAATGAAAATTTGATGAAAAATTCCCTCAGGCCTTCCCAGATGAGTTTGTTTCTTCATCAGAATAGATTTGGAGAAATGTAGTGTTACATCACTCGCTCACCAATGGATCCTCTGCAGTGAATGGGTGCCGTCAGAATGAGAGTCCAAACAGCTGATCAAAATAACCCACAAGTAGTCAACATGACTCTAGGCCATCAATTAACATCTAGTGAAGTGAAAAGCTGCATGTTTGTCAGAAACAAATCCATCATTAAGGTGTTATAACTTTAAACCCTTGGTTCTGGGCAAAATGTGAGTCCGTAGTCCATAATAACACTTCCAAGTGGGATGTAACAGCAACTGTGTGTGCTTATAATATACTGTATAATGGCATTTTATGACAAGCTGCAGCTTGACACACAAAACCCAGAGAATGAGTGCCTAATGATTTTTAATAGTTACGATAGAGTCAAGAACAATAAAACTGAGTCAATAACAATAAAAAAATGAGTCAATAATAATAAAACCGACTAAATAGTAAGGAAGTAGAGTTGTTATTCTTAAGAATATACTGTAGTTTGCCAGGAGCTGACAGCATAAGGGTAGTGGAGGCATCATCAAATTAGTTAAACTATTTAATAAACAAACATGCTAGTGAGGGTGAGCATGTGTAGAACAACAGCCGCTCAAATTCTCTGGAAAATTCTCCTCATGCTGCAGATTCCGTGGGGGGCTGTGAGTGAGCCGGGAGTGGAGCTGGAGCAGAGTAATTATAGAAGGTTTAGTTGGGAGAGGAGACTGATGTTGATACTTTTCCCTCATTTTGAGACAAGGGAAGAGAAGGGAACATAGAGAGAGAGAGAACAGGAGATAAGGCAGACTCAGAGGGAGTCCTGGAGAAATCCCCTGCAGGTGCCTCATGAACAGTACAGTATGCAACAGCAGCGAGCCTGAACTGAGGTGTGTGTGTGTGTGTGGGTTTACTTAACTATACTTCAGGGACAATTTTGTCCCCAGAAATGAGCTGAATCTGCGAAAACCTCCTCTTGGGAACCCCCTCTATTGGAAAATCAGTAAAAAAAAAAATATATATATATATATATATATATATATATATATTATATTTGAAGTCAATTCTATATTTATATATGTTTGGTTACTATTTATATTTTAGAGAGAGAAAGAGAGAGAGAACATTTATGTAAATCAGCAAACACAAATACCACCGTAGTCTCTTATGCTCACCAAGGCATTTTCTTTTATTAAAAATACAGTAAAAATAGTAATATTCTAAAAATATGAATACAATTTTCAATAACTATTTTCTATTTGATTTTTTTTTTAAATGTAATTTAGTCCTGTGATGTCAAAGCTGAATTTTCAGCATCATTGCTACAGTTTTCAGTGTCACATAATCCTTCAGAAATCATTCTGATATGATGATTTACTGCTCAAGAAACATTCCTGATTATTATCAATGTTGAAAACAGCTGTGTGTGTAAATATTTTTGTGGAAACTGTGATACTGAATGATTTTTTTTCAATAAAGAGGAAATTGAAATTCCTCTTTTTTATAACATTATAAATGTCTTTACTGTCACTTGTGATCAATTTATTGCGTCACTTCTGAACAAAAGTATTAAGTTCTTAAAAAAACAACAACTTACTGACCCTAATCTTTTGAACTATAATATACAGTAAATGTATTTATTATTAATGAACTGACGTAAATAATACACTGTGGGGACAGCCAATCGTCCTCACATAGAGAACAGTTTAATAAACATACTAAATAATGTTTTAATCCAAATTCGAAAAAAGCATCTTTTTAGCTCAACATGTAATCAATGTAAAGTCCCATTATGATAGAAAACCAAACGTCTGTGTGTGTTCCAGCTGCCTGCTGAATGTGTTGGTGTTTGAACACTTGTGTCTGTGAGCACAAAGCTCTGTCCTCATTAGTTAGCGCGTCGCTCCCGTGCCGCTGTGTGTGAGTGAGGTGGCATGTCTGATCTTGGCATAGTAAACGGACAGCAGAAGGGCAGACTGCTACTGTTTCACCCCTCCAGACTGGACCACACACACACACACACACACACACACACACACTGCTGTCTGTACAAAGAGACTTTTCCCTGGGACCTGTAAAGAGATTAGACAGCTATTTAAGACAGGACATTTGCACATTTGGCAGACGTTTTTATCCAAAACAACTTGCATTCAAGACACATTTTAATAGTTTATGCGTTACCTGTGAATCAAACCTGTGACCTTGGTGTTGCTAGCGCCACCATAACAAAAACTTCCACCTAATTCAAGGAATAGTTCAGCCAAAAATGAAAATTTGTTGAAAATTTGCTCACCTTCAGGCCATCCAAGATGAAGATGAGTTTGTTTTTTCATCTGAACAGATTTTGAGAAATTTACTATTTTATCTCTTGCTCCCCAATGGATCCTCTGCAGTGAATGGGTGCCGTCAGAATGAGAGTCCAAACAGCTGATAAAAACATCACAATAATCAAGTCATCCACACCACTCCAGTCTAACAATTAACATCTTGTGAAGTGAAAAGCTGCATATTTGTAGGAAACAAATCCAGCATTAAGATGTTTTAAACCGATTTTGATGTGAGTGGATGACGTAGTCTTGTGGATTATTGTGATGTTTTTATCAGCTGTTTGGACTCTCATTCTGACGGCACCCATTCACTGCAGAGGATCCACTGGTGAGCAAGTGATGTAATACTACATTTCTCAAAATCTGTTCTGATAAAGAAACAAACTCATCTATATCTTGGATGGCCTGGGGGTGACTGATTTTTCAGAAAAGGTTCATTTTTGATTCATTTTTGCTTTAAAAAAATGAAGTTGAAATTGGTTAAATTAATTTAATGAGTTAAAGTAACAGAAAAAGACGTTGCCATGACTTACTGATCATATATATTTTTTTATAGTTCTGCACGCATATGTATCTAGCCAAAATTTAAAAGCTAGCCTAGTAGGCTACAGCAAAAAATGAAAATTGTCAACATGTACTCACCCTCATGCCATTTCAGAACGGTTTCTAAACAATACCCCATCCAGAGAAATCAATGGGGTCCAAAACAACATTAGACTCTTCAGACTTTTAAAATGTCACTGCTAGTGTAACTTTTCAAGTTCATGGAGAAATGGCCAAACGAAAATGCGTTCTCAACTTTGAAGTGAGTTGTTTATTGTTATATATCATTTTTCATTTCTGTTACCCATGCACGTACTGTATGTACAATACGCTTTCAACTTGTCCCAAGATTTCGCATCTGTGTTTGCGTACTTGCATAGAGTACGTTTCTGGCCTTCGAACAAACGAAACTCTGAACTGCAAGTGTTTGAGAGAGTGCATATGGTCTTATTTTTAGATGCATACACTGTGCGTCAATGAGTTTCACACAGGCGACATCAGTCTGTGTGCTGCGGCAGGTGTTGGTGATCATTGTAAGGAGAAGAAAGGGAAACTCAAAGCTAAAGAAAGTAAATAAAATCTAATTAGTGGCAAAAACTCCTTTAGCAGTGGAATGAGCTGAGGGATCATGGGAAAAGTGGTGAGAGAGAAAGGGAGAAGCAGCGCAAATGATCAAAAGAGAGAAAGAGCAGAGTACATTCCTGTAATAAAGCGAGCCGATGCTGTGCTGTGTCTAAATATTAAAGGAAAATGTAACCCCCTTCCCCCAAACCTAGCGTCACCTTCCCTGTCTCCGCTCCCCAAGAGCATTTCTGACTTCGAACCGATAATCATAATGATGGAGGGGTCACCGTCTGTGTCACCGTGAGGAGGTGGAGGAATCTCTCATTAGACCGTTCTGCAAAACGGCAACTTCACACGATCCTCTCCTGAGAATCTCGCCATTTAGACACTGAATAAATTCTGTGGAATTAAATCAGATATCAGCAGGAGAGAACTTCTTTCTAGAAGCACCTTAAACCCGCAGGAGGTGCACGGTTTTGATATATCGTTTGCGGGGGTGCGCACATCATCAGTTTGGCCGGGATTTCAAAGAGGCTCTTTCAACTGAAACGTCTGATTGTTTTTGTTCATCAGATTTCTCAGATTGCACAGATTTTCAAAGTCTTAGAAGTTATGGAGCTGAGTACTGTAAATGTCTGAGGACTGTTTGACAGATAAATGCTGCAGGGAGGCTTGACATCAAGGTATTATGAATGACTGAACGGAACGGCAGCCAATCAAAACGCAGCCTGTCAGAGTCAATAGGTAGAAAAGTATCTGACGGCTGGTCTGGTTGGCTGAGAATTTGACTAAATGGAGTCTTTTCAAGCTTGTGGCTAATGCAATACATGTCAGCTCTGGACCAGGGGTTGCACTGACTAGTGAACTAGTTCTGCTACTAGTTCATGCTTCGAGTCTATAACTGTGTGACAGCCATATACACCGAAAAAAAATAATCAAATCAAAGGTTTGGGTCATAAGATTTTTTTTAAATAAGTCTCAGAAATACAAAACAAAAGTAGAGTAAAAACTGTAATAAAATCAGAAATACAGTAAAAACTAATATTGTGAAATATTATTACAATTTAAAATATCTGCTTACTATTTAATATTTATTTCAAAATGCAATGTATTCATGTGGTCAAAGCTGAATTTTGAGCATCATTTCAGTCTTCAGTGTCACGTGATCCTTCAGAAATCATTATAATATGCTGATTTGCTGCTCAAGAAACATTTATTATTATTATCAATGTTGAAAATAGTTGTGCTGATATATTTTTTGTGGAAAATGATATGATGCTTTTTTTTTCTCCAGGATTCTTTGACAAATAAAACACTAAAAAATAACAGCATTTATCTGAAATAGAACTCTTTTAACGAGTCCTTGTATTAGATTAAATTATTAAAAGTATTAAATATTAAAGTATTCAATTCTTTTTTTAAAGGGGTTATCGGGTGCCCATTTTACACAAGTTGATATGATTCTTTAGGGTCTTAATTAAAAGTCTATAACATACTTTGGTTAAAATTTCTCTGGTAGTGTAAAAAACACCTTCCGTCAAAGTCAGCTCTGTTTTCATCAAGCCATGATGTTGCTTTAAATGCTAATGAGCTCTGCTGACCCCGCCCCTCTCTTCCGTGGAGTGACGAGCAGACTGTAAACTTCAGCCACAAAACTGGCTAACTAGCACATTATTAGGAAAGGCGAATTGCAAAGATTCTTAAGAACCCTTGTACTCACTTCTTCTGTAGGTGAAGCTGTATCACGAATGATTCGCGTCAACATAGGCGCATTTATGTGGATCCGGGAACGACACATTCCCTTCAAAATGAAAGTAACGTTAATCCTCTGCATCTTCAGCGGCTCAGGTGTCGGGAGTAAATGACGACTGCTATTTTCATTATTACATCCAACAACAAAACACCTCAATCGCTTAATCGGAGACATCTTGTCTTCCCCTGCACCGGAGTCGACACAATGGCGGACAGCTCTCAGCTCACTCAGGACGGGTCTAAGGTAAGAAGGTCTTGTCAATCAACTATCGTGGGAGGGGCCTGTACAGAACTACATCATTCTGACAGCAATCTCAGAACAGCCTGATTTGAGAAAGGGGATTTTAAAATAGGGATTTAATAAAAACCACTGGGTGGATTTTTATCATTATAGGATGGATGTGTACACACACTTCCAACACATCAAACAACTTGTAAAGTGAATTTTGCATCCGATGACCCCTTTAAATCATACTCCAAACTTTTAAACAGTAGTGTATATACATTTTATAACTAATATATATGTAACTAATATATAATGTATTTTACATAAATATAAATACATATATAAAGAAAATTAAATGTATAAAATATAATACTGAAATTTCAGTTAATTCAGTGCTCACATAAGCTAAATTCCTTGCCAAAACCACACTGCGACAACTCAAATGTCACCCATAGGCTGACAGAAACTATAAGCGGATGCAACATGACATTTTTGCACTGTAATTGACAATGTAGGCCGCATGAATCTGGCGAGCGAGATATGCATGCTTTCCTTCTCACCAACATCATCATTCTCTCCACTCACACACTCTCCAACAACGCAGCTTTGGATTTGCCAGAAACCGTGAAGAAAGCTGATGCTGCATTGTGTTTTTGAGTCATTTTCTTAATGTAAAAACTGACCTACTGACTGGTCGACTGCTTCTCTGGCCGACTAAATGAGCAGCAAGCAAGACCAACTCTTGACGTATTTGTATACAGGCTTAAACGCACAACAGATTGTAGCAATAAAAAATTAAATGCCGATTAAATGATCTAATGCACAGATTCACATGGTCTGTGGATTGTGATTACGTTATTCTGCTAATTTACAGCACCTGCATAAGCGGTTGGCTTGGCGTCTGGGGGAATCGCTCAAAGTCATCTGCATAATTCGTTTGTGAGGCAGCTTAAAGCAGCAAGCCATTTGATAATGAGTTGACAAGCTAGTTTTAAACTTGTCAACAAAATTTAGAGTGATTATAATATTTTGTGGGAAGTTGTTTACCCAGCTGGATGAAGGCCATGTTTAGCTGGCTGATATAGCTGGAAATGAAGATCTTTGTGATGCTGCAAATTAGAGAAATCTGCTCTCTGCTGTACTCCTTAGACATGTTATAACCTGCTGCTGTGAGGGGTGCCATATGCAATAAATACTGTTTTAATGCAATTAAGAATGAAACTTTTAAAGGAAACATGCCAAGAAAACTGGACTTGCATTGCTCTTTTGAAATAAAAGACTGTAGTAAAGTGTAGACAAACTTGAGTTTCATGCTAGAGCTTTTGAGTCTGTCTGACATGAGAATCCACTTTGGTTGGTTGCTGCGAATATGGTTTCAATTCCATTCTTGAACAAATATATCAAATATATTTCAATATATTATAAACATATAATAAACTAGGAGTAAAACCCTGTTAATTTACTACTCGGATAATATTTTGTGACTGAGTTTCACTCAAGGTTTTGAGTCCATTTGACATCAGAATTCACTTTGGTTGATTGGTGTGAATACAGTTTCAATTTCTTTTCTAAACAAATATATTAAATATATTATAAATAAATATATATTAAACTTGGAAGAAAAAATCTGTCAATTTACTACTCATGGTTTCATGGTTTTGAGTTCATTTGACATCAGAATTCACTTTCATTGGTTGGTATGAAAGTGATTTCAATTCCATTCTTGAACAAATATATTAAATATATATTTTAACTATTTATTAAATTTGGAAGTAAAAATCTGTCCATTTACTACTCTGACAATTTTGAGTTTGAGTTTCACACTTTTGAGTCCATTTGACATCAGAATTCACTTCAGTTGGTTGGTGTGAAAGCGGTTTCAATTCCAATCTTGAACATATATGTTAAATGTATTAAATATATTATAAAAATTTATTAAACTTTGGAAGAAAAATCTGTCAATTTACTACTCAGACATAATTTTGAGTCTGAGTTTCACTCAAGCTTTTGAGTTCACTTGACATCAGAATTCAGTTCAGTTGGTTGGTATGAAAGTGGTTTAAATTACATTCTTGAATGCATGTATTAAATATATTATAAATATTGATTAGACTTTGAAGAAAAATGTGTCAATATACTATGACATAATTTTGTGAGTCTTGAGTTTCACTCAAGGTTTTGGAATCCAATTGACATCAGAATTCACTTTGGTTAGTTGGTTGGTGTGAAAGTGGTTTGTATTCTTAAATTCAAGAACCTAAGAAAAAATCTGTTAAATTACTGCTCTAACATAATTTTGTGACTCTTCATTAGAGATTTGAAACTGACTGTCCACCACAATTACGCTACATATGAGGTGTTTAAAGAATCAGACTAACACTGCATATCCTTGTCTTCACATTACTTCCTTAATATCTCTTTGTTAAATGACTATAATTACCCCTGCATTTACCTTACTTGTAGTCACATTTATACCGTCCTAGCAGACATTTTTAGGTCATGTTAACAGTAGAATTAGTGCATGATTAGCTTTGAGTGAAGCTGCCACAGAGTTCATTGCTGCTTTGAAATCAAATTAATCAGTGAATAAGTCAGCGAAATTACTAAAATGAGTCTTTAAAAAGGAGTAACTGTGTTTCTTTAAAAAGGTGGTTTGGAGAACTGTTCACGGTTCACAATTGGAGTGACAGCAATCCATCTTTCCAGCTACCTGTCACACTTACTTCAGTATAATGCATTTCTCAGGACTGCTTGTCTCTGAATGAATTGCCTTCGGTGAACTACTGCGGTGCTGAGGTTAACCAATCTTTACAGAGGTCATTTACATATCTTCTTATGGTGCAGTAGAAAAAAACAGTCAGTTTAATACTAAAATCAGAGAGAAGTTGAAAAATTACCATGTAGAACTGCATTCTGTGCAAGAAACCTTGCATAGCATTACAAATGGACTTGAGGAGGACAAAACGCTACACAAGTTTAATATAAGTTCCCCTTTCCATCACTCTCAGGCGTAACTCTTGTAATATTCAACACTAAAGTGCTTCAACATTTCATTTGGTGCATGGCTTTCATGCATAAGGCTTCTGTGCTGCCTGACGGCTCATTCTGTCTGGTTGTATCTCACATGTGGTCTGTGTCAGTCTATTTTTGACTCTCATCTTCCTTCTATAAGCTGTGATGGAAGATTTGACGCATTCTCCTCTCAGCGAGATATGCATTTCTGCTCATTTATCTCCAGAAATGCGGTTATTTGCATTAATATATGTCAGTGATAAAACGATCACTTGAATCAGTACTACATTTCTCGCTCTCGCTCTGCTTCTAATGTCGTCTGTGTCTATTTGTCTCACAGTCTCATCTTCTAACCAAAGGCTCTGCTTAGTGGCTTTATTAAAAGACGCACACATTATTTCTGTCTCTTTGAACCACACATACACGTATTTGCCTTTCGCATGGGTACCGAAATACAGTTACGCCGACCGGTATATAAATAGCTGTGCAAAAAAAATCTAAGCTGGAATTCCCATTAACGCCGCATTTTATTCGACAAACTCTATTCATGTCTCCCCTGAGCTCAGAGATGGGTTTATTTGTGTGTTTTAATTAGAAAAATTCCCTCTTAATCTGCTATTCAAAATTAGGCTCTTAAAAAATGTTAGAAGAATGATTTAATTAGCAGGAAACATCAGCCAGTCCCTGCCAGAAACGCTGCCAATGTCTCGCCCATCTTGATTGTATTAGTTTGTGTATGTTGGTGCGTGCGTGGTCCAATCATGTAAACACATGTACGTTTTCCAAACGTCTGAGTGGAAATGTTTCTCTTTTGCATTCATTTATAATTAAATACAAATCTTAACATGTCACAAATCTGCTTATTTGACCTTAAAATTGTGAAAAATTTCTTCTTTTTACATCATTACATACGACCTTGTTATTTATTTACAGGTTTAAGTGAAAATCCCAGATCTTCCAGAAAATCCCAGATGTGATTTCAGACTTTATGTATGCATGTGTTCGTCTAGTCTGTCTAAAAAGATTGTGTACGTTTGATTTATTGATTACAATGAGCTGCATGTAAACTGAGTTTTCATAAAATATGCATGCATTTTGACTGCATATGTGTATGAGCTGGAATGTACCCGTGTGTTGTGTTTTTCTTTTGGAAGCTAAACACTCTTGTTCATTTACCTCATTTATCTCACTTGTGTCAAACTGTGTTTGTGGTCTTTGGATGTGTTTTAAAGAAACATCATGTTTAAGAACCAAACAAAGCTAAAAACAAAACATGGGCATATGTGTGAGTTTGTTTTGATGTGTTTATTTTAAAGCACAATGGAATGGTTTGATGAATGATTTTAGTTTTCTAATTTAATAACAGCCACAAAACTCCAAAGTTTTAGTCTTTAAAGGAATAGTTCACTCAAAAATGAAAATTTGTTGAAAATGTACTAACCCCCAGGCCATCCAAGATGTTGATGAGTTTGTTTCTTCATTGGAAAAGATTTGGAGAAACATGTAATTTCGTCACTTGCTCACCAATGCAGTGAATGGGTGCCATCAGAATAAGAGTCCAAACAGCTGATGAAAATAATCCACATGACTTGAGTCCATCAATTATTGTCCCGTAAAGAGAAAATCTGCATGCTTGTAGGAAACAAATTCATCATTAAGATGTTTTTAACTTTAAACCATTGCTTCTATCTAAAATGAGCCCTCTATCGATAACATTGTTTTCTCCAGTGAAAAAGTCACTGAATCAAAAATATGCACTGATCGATTCAAGTCAATATTTGACTATTTTGGTGGACTGGTATTTTCAAGTTAGGACGTGTTTGCTTTTCATTTACAAGACATTAATTGATGGACTGGAGTGGTGCGGATTACTTGTGGATTATTGTGATGTTTTTATCTGCTGTATGGACTCTCATTCTGACGGCACCCATTCACCGCAGAGGATCCACTGGTGAACAAGTGATGCAATAGTAAATTTCTCCAAATTTGTTTAATTAAAAAACAAACTCTACAGTTTGATGGCCTGAGGGTGAGTACATTTCCAGCAAACTTTCATTTTTGGGTGAACTGTTCCTTTAAAGTGTTATTTTTACATCTCTTATATAAGACATAGATCGTCCGGCCATTAAAATATAATACAGTAATTGAGACCAAGTCGGAAACTATCTTTATCCATGTGCGTGTGTGTGTCTCACCCTCAAAACTTGATTTAGTATCAGAAGCCGGAAAGAGGGAAGAGACAGGAATAATGGCCTGATATCCGACTTCACCAATCGGATAAGAGACACCAATACAGCTCAGTTCAATAGACTCCACTTCCTGAGATATAATCCAATCTCAAAGATCAAATGTCATCTTCAAAACAGTACGATCCACACTACTAAAGACCAACTAAAGGAGTAAAGGATTATCTGTGGTTATTAAGTCCAGAAAACTACTGGAGTCTCTGCCTAGCACGTTAATAATTAGTTTTAACATCTTAGACTGTGCCTTGGAGTTTTTATTCTAAAAACAGACTATCTGCCTGAAATAAATATAAACATTTTATTTATAGTTAAGAGTGAAGTTTCTCCATTTTTGATATGATAGGATGCCAGTTTACTGAAGATTGCTCTCTCTAATTGAACTCTCTTTCAGTCAGTGAGAAAACATCACAAATATACACAGAGAGCTGTGAAGAAGTCAGTTTCAAGAATAGTTCCCAAAAATGAAAATGGTCATTATTTTCTTACTCACATCTTGTTCCAAACCCATATGTTGTTGTTTATTCAGTTAAACTCAGAGTTTTCATATACTGTAGCTCTTTTCCAAACAACCTCAGATCTCTCTAATCTGTCAAACTCCCAAAACACAATAAAATTAGTCCATACCAACGGTTTTGTAACATTGGGTGAAAATAAGTGGGTCACGAAAAGCGCAAGAAAACTGTGTGAAAAATAAGAAAATATAAATGCAGTTAAGTTTGTGAGCGAGCATAATTTGTATTTCTGACATGACGTACAACTGTGGGTGCTTCTCATTTCTTATTTGTGTATCCTTGTTTCCTTTCCTCGCTACCTTTTCTTCTCCTAAGGATGAGGGAAGGATGCAAGGAAAGAAATTGAGAACAGAGGAATCAAAGGAACAGTTATTTGTACATTGGAATATTCTTGACCACTCAAGCGTCACTTCAAAGCGTCATCAGCTGCGACAACTTTATGGTGTTAAAGTTTGTTATTTAAGACATTCACAATAAATATTAATAAAAGCAAGATGTCCTGTTGAAATATATGACTTGCATGGTATATTTAAACTGCAAAGGTAAAATGTAAATTAAAATTATTACGACAAATGTGAAGGGGGAGGAGAATTTATGTGTGTCAGGTTTTTTGGCGAAGAAGACTTCCGCATAGATACACCTGTTTATCCTTGCTCATAGCTCCCCTGGAAGCCTCCTCGCGGTGCAATTAGAGAATTGAGATGTCCTTCAAGATGGCTGACTTTGATTGGTTTCTGGGTCACAGGAAATGAGGAAGCATCAATTCGGTATGCATGGCACGTGACATCACTGTTAGCTGGAGTGACTGCGGTTCCGCCAAAAAGACTGAATGGCAGCATTGGTTTTCAGCATAAATGCTGTGAAAGAACACACAAAACACATCTAAAACTAGAAAGAGCTTTGATTGACTGGACAAATAGATTTGACAAGAAATCTGAGGTATTGTACAACGGGGCTAAAGGCGCCCTGGGGTAAAAGGCGCATTTGATATTATTTTTCTCTAAACCACTAGATGGCAGAAAAACTTGACGTAGCACTTTCCAAAACATCTGCTTTTCAAGATGCACGTGCAAATTTGTCTGATCCTTGACGCGATCGCGCGCAGCAGCGCAAAGTTGATTCTGTGCTTACTTGATCTAATATTTGATGTTTTTTAAAATGTTGTAGATTTAAGTAGCAAAATGAGAATCGCTATAATTATTTAATATATTTTGAGACAAAGGTCTTCTTAACGATTTTCAGTTTTGTTTAAGATAATTAAAGCAACAGTTTTTAAATAACGAAATAATATGTAAAAGTATGGTATTTGGGGTAAAAAGCGCCCCTGCTGTTGGGGCTAAAGGCACAGTAATTAACATGATAATTAATAGATGGCTGACTTTTTCATTTGTTGACATAGGCATGGTTAGATTCAGATGGTAAATATCATATATTATGTTGGGTGTCCTTCTTAGAGATAATCACCATGTTTGGAATGAAACCATCATATTTGAAAACATGATATTAATCATATCATATAATAAAATACCATTTGTTATTACTACTATAAATCTATATTAAATTATTATGGGATCTCCCTCAATGCTTTCAGAATCTTTACTTTTTAAAACGATTTTGTTTCTGTATTTTAAATTGTTTTATATTAACATATTTTAAAGACAGTATATTTATTGAACAAAAAATAATTATTTTATTTATCAAAATAAGTAGAAAATAGTAAAAACTTTGCTAAAGTGATTTTGAACAAGTATTAACTTAGACATTATTAAACAAAACATTATTTTAGCTAAAGTATTTGTATCAATACTGTGTGCCCCATGTGTGGGGTAAAAGGCCCCCCTTGCCACCTCATAAATGTATTAGATTTTTAAAAAAATAAACGACTTGTATGATTTATTTTCACACAAACTCTGTTGCTCCATAAATGTTCAATACAAAGGTATTGAAAGGTTTTCTGCAAACATACACTTTGGGCGCAGTGAAAAGCACATTTTTTTCTTAGGGTGTGCCTTTAGCCCCGTTGTACCCTATATTTACAGGCTGCCGAAAGCTTATTTTAAAGACTGTAGTCAAAAACGCAGTCAGACAGGCAGGGTCGAACACCAGCAAATAATATCATCCAAGGCAAAGACAAAAGAGTAATCCAATAACAGGCAATGGTCAGGGCAGGCAACAAACAATCAAAAACAAGGTAAACAATCCACGGTCAAAAACACAGGCAGGGCTAAACTAGGAAACCAGGAAAAAACGGAGACTAGGATAGCTAGGAATAGATGCTACAAACGAACAAACATTCATTCAATACGCAGCAATGAGGGCAAACAAGTGTCCAACTTAAATAGTTCTCCTGATGAGAAATGGGTGGAGTCTGTAATACCCCTTTTCCACCAAGGCAGTTCCTGCTGGTTCAGGCAGCCTAGTTTCAAACCGGTTCTTTGTATACACCCAAAGCACCAGCTGAACCAGCAAAAGCGGTTCGTAAATAGCACCAAAACATGGGGCTAGAAGGAAGAACCGCTCCAGGGGCTGGGGGCGGGGTTAGAACAACAAGACGAACAGAAACTTTGACCGCCATTTTGAAATAGCAGCTAAACACGGACACGTTGGATTCGCCGTGTTTGGAGCCGTTGAGATTCGCAAAGCCAGAACGCAATAACAACACAACGTCCGCCATTGTTGATAGTTTGTTTAGGCTTGTTCGGGAGGATCGGCGCTATGCGGACCGTTCGGGCACTCGGGGTGCTGCGGGAGCTAGAGCTGACGGCTCATGCTTTTGAACGCTCTCGCGGTGCTTTAGGTGTTGTGTGCGCTATGGCGCGATATCGAACAAGTGTTGTGTTTGGCGCAATATGAAACGATATGCGTATTCTTTGTATTGGCTCTCTAGCCAGTGGAAAAGCAACCGGTTCTTAAAGGGCTCGCCAGTCGAACCAACTAAGAACTGGCAGTAGCACTGGCTCTGAACTAGGCACCTGGTTCCTGCTGGTGGAAAGGGGATATAATTGGTTCCTAGGCAGGGGGTATATGGGAAATGGAGTCCAGAATGAATTGCAACGGTAAGGGATGGAGCGCCCTCTACAGGAGCTCATGGGCACTCCAGCTAGAGATCATAACAGGCGCTATTATTGTAATATTATGCGCTTTGTACTGTAATGTTTTGTCACCAGTGAATGAGACATGAGGTAATCTGACAGCATTGCATTCAACCCTCCACCAACACCGTCTCTTATCGTATCGCAGGTTAGTCTCTGCTCTGAAGGAGCAGCGTGTTCATGTGTTTTGTAGGAGGCGTGGCTTTGCAGAGATTACGCAGGGAGGGTGGGGATGTTGCTTTCAAAGCTAACTTGCTATTTCTAGCCTTTCCGAAATCACCTACCCTACCTTTATAACCTTTATATTTTAAGTTTTTAAGCTTGACAATATGACGATATGTATATAACATTGATATAAGTGATCACTCGGATTTAGACCATCCTATTTTGTATTTAAATAAAGCATTCACAGGCAAATTTGCTTGATGTATTTCCCAGGCGTCGAAATCAGGCACATATAAATGTCAGGAAACACGATTCCTGGCTACATCTTTGGTAAGTTGTAAGGAACACTATATTGAGTCCAACGACCTTTAGTTTAAACTGATAATCATTTGTTTTACTCGCATTTGCACTGTTTCCCTTTTAATTCCAGTCATGCAGCAGGCTCTTTTGCCACTCAGTCTGGCTGAGGGGGCGTGTTCTGGCAGAAAGTGACGTCAATGGATACCCTCCATTGAGAAGCACCCTATTTTTGCCATGTTGTCATTGAATTTCACAGCTTTAACCAGTAGATGTTCTCCGCTATATGGAGTTTTGAGTGCTTCGAAACCATTGAATCAAGTAACTGGTTCAAATGATTCCAAGTATCGAAAGTTTCTCTCGTCACCACCTCAGGCAGTAGTCTGACTCACGAAATAACTTATGTGAATTGTTCAAAAGGCTTACAAGCGCAAACATTTAATTCAGTGTGATTAATCCTTCTCTAAATGAACTCAACAAATCTGTCAGGCCAGCTACAGAATCAACACATGACTCATGCATTAAAATGACTCATTCATCATTAGCTCGATATAGTCATTAGTGTGCGTTTGCCTGCTGTGTCTCCAAATAAGCAAAAGCTTTTTGTCACCATTCATGGTTATCCTTATTTTTATAGCATACCACTAGATATGGTAATTAATGAAATTAAGTTGATAAGTAAGCCCACTGACAATGCAAAATGGTAGCTTAGAGAACAAATGTGTTTTCACTAAAATGGTGGTGATGGGTTTTGAGAACTGCTGGAAACCTTTCACTGCTTTCAGTTCAACCAATGACATTTATGAGCTTTGCAGTGATTTCAAAAATATACAGCGCAAATGACGTTTGATTCTAAAAAGAATGATTCTTATGAGTTGTTTCTTTTGAGCGAGTCAAAAACAAACAGTGCAATCAGTAGCTGCATCCCAAATGACACACTATACACTATGCACTTATACATGTACTTACAGGTGCATCTCAATAAATTAGAATGTTGTGGAAAAGTTCGTTTATTTCAGTAATTCAACTCAAATTGTGAAACTCGTGTATTAAATAAATTCAATGCACACAGACTGAAGTAGTTTAAGTCTTTGGTTCTTTTAATTGTGATGATTTAGGCTCGCATTTAACAAAAGCCCACCAATTCACTATCTCAACAAATTAGAATACTTCATAAGACCAATAAAAAAAAAATTGTGAATTGTTGGCCTTCTGGAAAGTATGTTCATTTACTGTATATGTACTCAATACTTGGTAGGGGCTCCTTTTGCTTTAATTACTGCCTCAATTCGGCGTGGCATGGAAGTGATCAGTTTGTGGCACTGCTGAGGTGGTATGGAAGCCCAGGTTGCTTTGATAGCGGCCTTCAGGTCATCTGCATTGTTGGGTCTGGTGTCGCTCATCTTCCGCTTGACAATACCCCATAGATTCTCTATGGGGTTCAGGTCAGGCGAGTTTGCTGGCCAATCAAGCACAGTAACACCATGGTCATTGAACCAGCTTTTGGTACCTTTGGCAGTGTGGGCAGGTGCCAAGTCCTGCTGGAAAATGAAATCAGCATCTCCATAAAGCTTGTCAGCAGAAGGAAGCATGAAGTGCTCTAAAATTTCCTGATAGATGGCTGCGTTGACTGTGGACTTCAGAAAACACAGTGGACCAACACCAGCAGATGACATGGCAGCCCAAATCATCACTGACTGTGGAAACTTCACACTGGACTTCAAGCAACATGGATTCTGTGCCTCTCCACTCTTCCTCCAGACTCTGGGACCTTGATTTCCAAATGAAATGCAAAATTTACTTTCATCTGAAAAGAGGACTTTGGACCACTGAGCAACAGTCCAGTTCTTTTTCTCCACAGCCCAGGTAAGATGCTTCTGACGTTGTCTCTGGTTCAGAAGTGGCTTGGTAGCCCTTTTCCTGAAGACGTCTGAGCGTGGTGACTCTTGATGCACTGACTCCAGCTTCAGTCCACTCCTTGTGAAGCTCTCACAAGTGTTTGAATCAGCTTTGCTTGACAGTATTCTCAAGCTTGCAGTCATCCCTGCTGCTTGTGCACCTTTTCCTACCCAAATTCTTCCTTCCAGTCAACTTTGCATTTAATATGCTTGTTTAATATGTAAACAGCCACACCTTCAGTAACGACTCTCTGTGACTTTCCCTCTTTGTGGAGGGCGTCAAGAGATCAGCAGTCTTCCCAGAAAGAACAAGAGATACCCAGAATTTATACTGTAGGGATGGTCATTAATTTAAACTCAAATGTAAATATTCTAATATTTTGAGATACTGATTTTTGACTTTCATGAGCTGTAAGCTCTAATCATCAAAATTAAAACAAAAAAACTTTTGAAATGTTTTACTTTACATGCAATGAATCTAAAATATATGAAAGTTTCACTTTTTGAAATAACTTACAAGAAAAAATTAACTTTTTCACAACATTCTAATTTATTGAGATGCACCTGTATGTACTCCACCATGTAGTTTGACTTCTGAATGAATGACTCTAATGAGTTGGTTCTTTTCATGAATCAATCACATACATTTTGCAACTATACGTTTTTAATGTAGTGTAGTTCAGTTTAGTTACTGAATGGTTGTTCATATGGAAACTTGTTAGGGATGCACATTATGAGTTTTGCCTGTAGTATTTTCTAAATGTTAAGTAATTTTTGTTATATTTAATAATAAACAATTTTAAAAATAGCAAATCTTTTCCAGTTCTAAATCATAAAGCTTTTTTGTATTTTCCATTTGTGCCATCTCTAAAATGACTGGAAAAAGTCATTAAAAAGTCTTTATACACACATTTTGCAAATTATAGTTTTACATTTATTTATTAATGAACTAGGGGTTTCACCAGTTCTGCTAATTAGGTCTTTTACATAAGCCAGTCATTTATCCCCCACGAATAGTCGACTACTTTTCTGGATGACCAGTCAACTAGTAAAAATGAGCAGTTTCATTTCTAAGCCCTGCTTCAAGTCAAGTCACTATTATTTGTATAGCGCTTTTAACAATGCAAATTGTGTCAAAGAAGCTTTACATCAGCTTGATATAAAGCTGGGTGGCTTTACATCAGCTTTACAGTATTTAGACGGGGAAATAGTGTGTCCAAATAGTGTCATTCTCCTCTGTCCAGACAAAATCAGCAGTTTAAATCTAGGCTGCAGCAGAGTCAGATTGTGCAAAGGACTCATCTGGTTCCCGAGGTCTTGTCCCGATGGCCATCTAGGAGACAGGGTCTTCACTGGGGATCAGTCTCTGGGGCTCATCTAGTTGTCCTGGTCTCCGCTGATGTTCAGGGCTGTAGATCTTATACATTCTTCAAATTTATACATTCTTTATACATTCTTCATCTTATACATTTTTAGCTAACATCCATCCTGCACTCTTTGTTCTCTTCAATCAAGAATTCTAGCTAATGAGGGTCCCAAAGCACCAAACACAATCTCAATGACCATAATCCAGGTTCTCTAACATGCATAGGCCACATGTTACATTACAGACACGCTCACACATGCACACTGAATAAATGTAAAAGAGGCTGTTTAAAGATCCATACTCTGTGTCTAGGGCTCTCTAGATCTCGGTTTAACTGCTGTCTAGAGGGTCATTGACGGTTCTGCATGAGTAACTGAAAATAACAATCATTCTCCACAAAAGCAATTATGTCCTGTAGCACCAGGGCTTGGCTCGACTCGGCTCGTCTCATTGGACCATTAGTGTAACGGTCTGTTACGGTAAGCTGTGATTGGTCAATGGGGCTTGTGTTTCATAGCTTAAATGAGAAAATGTCACAAACATTCTCAGTCAGTCACGCTTAAACTCTCAATATGTGTCTGTTTTCAAACCAGTCCAGCTTTACTAGTATAAGCAATTTTTAGTAGCAGTGTAGCAGGACGAATCTCTACCCTACAAGTGAGATGAGACAGGAATTTTACATTTTTTTGTTTGACTGACACTTTTATCCAAACTGACTTGCATTGCTTTCAATGTTTTAAGTTCATGTATTCGCTGGGAATGAAAGCCATGACTTGGTGTAGCTAATTTACTAATGATTCTCTAGTTGCATTGGAAAGGCCGATTCAATTCAGTGAGTCATTTGGTTCAAATGATTGGTTTTGTGAATCAGTTTGTTCAGTTGGTTATGTTAGTGTTCACTCAGCACATATTTATTTAAATACTGCTGATTATTACTATGTTTTGACGCTATATATATATTGTGTGTGTGTATGTGTATATATATATATATATATATATATATGTATATGTTGTTATACATATCTAATTAAAATAAATGTTGTTCTTTTGAACTTTCCTTTCATCATTTTCCACAAAATATTAAGCAGAATTAATTAAAATTAATTATAGACATATAAAACAACAAAAAAACGACAAAAACACACAACAAAATTACTTTAACAAAAATTAAAATAAAAACAGATTCAGCTGATATATAATAATTACATTAACCAAGGGTGACAGTAAATCATTTTTTTATATTATAAATGTCTATTTAAAATAAAAAAGCTGTTGTTTTGAACTTTATATCAAGCAGCACAACTTTTTTTTGAGCAGCATATCAGAATGATTTCTGAAGGATCATGTGACACTGAAGACTGGAGTAATGATGTAATCAGTAATCAGCTTTGCATCACAGGAATAAATTACAATTTGAAAACAGTTAAAATATTTTGTTCATCAAATAAATGCAGCCTTGCTGAGCAAAATATATAGGCTATACAAACCTGCAGCCATAACCCAAACCTCAACCCTCAAATCCTCTATACTGACCATAAACTAAACCAAAGGAAACGAGCTTCACTCAGCAGAATAAAACAGTCCACCTTTCACCAGAATGTCTCTGTGATCTCTGTCCTCACCACTAATGTAATTGTGGTATGAAGCCCCGAGTCACCGGCTCTGAGCTTCAGTAGTTGTATGTGTCTCTGAGGCCTGTATGTACACTAGAGACTGGCAGCCAGTCAAATCCAGAGCGGCTCCAGAACAGTGTTAACATCAGGAGTTCATCAGCGCTCGCCGCGTGCCACGTGCTGCTGCTGCACGAGAAAGATGTCTTAATAATAAAAACAGCAGCCTTCATAAATGGAAGAAAAAAAATCAATAATAAACATAAAATAGCTGGGAAAACAATATGCCTGGTTGCCATCAGAAAAAAGTGCACTTCACTAAAATGATTGTTATTTCTTTTGCTCTGCCAACGCCTACGCTTCTGAACTTTCTGTGTGTGTTTGCATGTAATCGATGCTCTGCGTCCATTAAATAGATGTTCATCTGTTGGTGGGGAATCGTAGATCTTGTGGTAATAAACATCATGTAGGCCGGTGGCTCTGACCTCTACATCACACCCTTTGTCCTTCAGCCATGAGCAAACACACACACACACGCACACGCACACGCACACACACGCACACACACACTAAGCTGAAGTTGCAAAAAGCAAAGCTGTCTCTTTCGATCTATGCCACTTTACACCTGCTTTCTTTAACACACTTTTTATGTCTCTGCATTATAATGACTTTATTGGCCTATATTGTTTTTAAATTATAGGCTAATTATAATTAGTACAGCTTAACATTACACCTACACCTTAAAGTAACCGTTTGACATTGTATATGTCATATATCATGTAAATAAGCTAAAATTAAAACCATTAAAAAACTTTTTCATTACTTTAGTTCTCAACTTTTCTCATTTTAGTTTAGCTTGATGTAGGCTACTAAAATAACTAAAACAAAAACTGATATAAAAATGTATCAAAACTATATAGACAAGTATAAAACAACAAAAACTACAAAGACAGCAATATAAGAAAGCAAGTAATGCATGTATGTTATTCCGCAGGGATAGATGAAATTAACCATAAGTGTTATGATTAATTCTTTTGAACTTTGTATTAATTGGTTTCCACAAAATATGAAGCAGCACAACTGTTTTTACCATCAATAATAATAATAATAATAATAAATATTTCTTGAGCAGAAAATCAGCTTATCAGAATGATTTCTGAAGACTGGAGTAATGATGCTGAAAATTCAGCTTTGCATCACAGGAATAAATTACAGTTTAAATTACATTCACACAGAAATCAGTTATTTTAAATCATAATAGTATTTTACAATATTACTGTATTTTTTCATCAAATAAATGCAGTCTAATCTAAAGGTTTCTGACATGCAACAAGCAAAGCTGTCCGTTTATGCCACTTTACACCTACTTTCTCCAACACACACACTTTTATTTCTGTAGGCTACTTCTATTGCGGCTTGTATTGTTTTTAAATTAGGCTAATTATAATTAGTAAATCCTAACCTTACGCCTACACCTTAAAGAAACCTTTTGGCATTGTTCGATTTTAATTAAGATATTATTTAATCCCTTTATGAAGCTGTTTCCATCGTGAGAGCTATACAAAGAAGGCTATTTCAGCCACTCTCATTTGGTCTCAACAAAGATAGCAAACCTGACCCTCACCCACTCACCTCGTGCGTTTGATGTCAGCTCTGCATGATAAGTGGATATCCGCCTAACAGCGCACCAACGGGACAGAAAAATCAGCCCCTCCTGTCCCGATGCAGTCAGGGGTGCACAATGGAGATCGATTTGTGCATTATATCATGGCTACATTAATTACACGGCAGTGCATTTCTAAAAGACCCCGTAGCCACCCGTGATCATCACTCTGACACTCAGCTTCAGCACGAGTGGACCAGCGCACTTATGCAGTGCTGACCCATATATCACTGCTACCGCAACGTCCAGCTGTTCTCAAATACAGTGCAGTACAACACAATTCAGTTTTATTAATAGACTGTTTTGTCTGTTTGCAGGCCCACAACTAAATTGCCTGCAACTAAAATTAAAACCATAAAAAAAATTAACATGAACAAAATCCTTAAACTTGGACACATAAAAAAAGACAAGAACACACAATAAAATAAAAAGTGAAATTTAAAATGAAAACAGAAAATATTAAATATAATATATAAAAAAAATCTAAATTTGGTTTTCTGATGCTAAATGTATTAAAATATATATATATATATATATATAATTAAATATAAAATTATTTTTCATAGCTTTTAAGAATGAACACGAGAATGTATTATAGGATATAGTATTATATTATAGCATACAGTATATATATATATATATATATATATATATGAAGTATGCAACTAAAACAGAAATAATGATTGCACAATGTAATCTTTAAATAATAATTATTACGGAAATTACTGACAAAATACATGCACTTAATGCAGATATAATATGCACATTAATGATTTCCCTTGCGCAATAAATGATACCAAACCTTGTGTGTGCGTGTGTGTGTGTGTGTGCTCGTCCGGTAGGCTGCGCTATGCTCGCACCCGCAGGAGTCGCTCTTCCCCCCTTCCGTGCGCGCGCTTCCCCGGTCCCACGCCGAACGAGTGTGTGTGTATGTGTGTAAGAACGCGCGTGTGTGAACGCGGAGCACATTGCTGTTGCAGGAGCTTCGGCGAGACGGTCGCTCTACCGATGCGCGGTCGGATACGGAACTTCTCATGGATACGGCAAAGTAGCGCGCCGGCGCCTGTCACTCACCGAGCGGATTTATTACTCACGAGGATAGGTATGCGAAATGAAGTCATATGCAATGTGCTTATTGATCAACTAACTGCGTTTGGGAGTGAAAGTTGGCTGGGCAGCGGATGAGGGCAGATTGAATGAAGGGGGGCAAGTACCGAAGCAGGTTTATTCCGCAGTAAAGGCATGCGTTGCGTTGGCTGTGTTACGCGTTTGGGGTTTGAGACCTTTTGCAGTGGATCTTACGGGTAAATTGTGGTTGTGCATTGATGTTTTAAGTGCATTCAGGAGAAGCAGCCTGATTTAAGTTGTCATGGGGAATATCTGCGCATAGAGGACTTGTGGACATGCAGAGGGCAGATAAAGTTGTTGGAGGTGTGGTGGATGTTAATGCATGCGTGGTGCAATGACAAGGTGGAGAGCTCACAGGGTCCCGGGCATCCATGAAAGGGCTGTAAATTTACAGGCGGTCCCCGGTGCGTGTGTGTGTGTGAATTCTCAAGGGACCCAGTGCATCTTTTAATTAAAACCCACGGTGCACATACACACAAACTGCACACTTCAGATCCTCCACGAGAGAGAGAGAGTGTGCTGCACGTATTAATGTGCTGAATTCACTTTTTTCTCTCATCCTCATAAGATTGGCTTCACACCGCTCTGCGCTCGGATGATGTTGGCGTGCTCCGCACATCAATGGGAGACACACACTCTCTGAAATGCGACACTGCCCTGCTTTAGGCGAATACAGAGCGATATATGGCCAGCTAGACACAGATATGTGCATACTTGCATACATAATCATATGCATGCATTCATGCATATAGAGAAAAGTGCATGTTAATTCACCGTGATTGCTAAAAAAAGAAACCATCTTTCATTAGAAATGTAAAGGAAATTGTGAACTACCTCTGGTTTGTTTTTCCACCAACTCTCACTTTTATAGATGACTCACTTATTCCCAGCATTAGATTAGTTTTGATATGCTTTTGCGCTGCTTGCAGCCTCGGGTTGAGTTTTGGGACAAAGCCAGGCTGGGCCAGGCGGTGTATATTTATGAGAAATATACCAATTTATGAGATTGGTAATTTGGTTTGTGAAGAGATTTTGTGATTCACTTTTGAAATTTAAGGTCCGCTCAACCCAAAAGTGATCCCTGAAATTCACCCTCATGTTGTTCCAAAACTTTGTGACTTTCTTATGTAGAACACAAAAGGAGATATTTTGAGAAAATGTCTCAGCATCCATACAATGGAAATCAATGGGGTCCAGTATTGTTAATGAATTATTATTGTAATTTTTTTTATATGGCCAATACTGATATCTAGAGACCACATTGGTCAATATAATGTGGATATTTACATAATACCACTTAAAAATAGTACGGTAATTGAGATTCACAACAGTGCTGAAATGTAAATTTAAACATTTAACTAAATTTACTATAATATTTGGAATTAAATCGAGGAATGGTTCATCCAAAAATTAATACTTTGTCATCATTTTATCATCTTCGTATCATTCCAAACCTGTATGACATTCTTTTCTTCTGTGAAAGGCAAAAGAAGATATTTATCAGAAAGTCTGTGCTGCTCTTCTCTATACAATGAAAGTGAATGTGACCATGGCATGTCTGAGTTTTTCACCATCTGTCACTGTCACTGACTGTTCCTCACATATATGTAGCTAGCATATGATTTCTGTAGACTATATAGCACACAAGTTGTATGGACTGCTTTTATAACGCCTTTATTGTGCGTTTTGGAGCTAGACCGAGTTTGGTCACCGTTCGCTTTCATCGCATGGAAAAGAGCAGCTTGAAATATCTCCTTTTGTTTTCCACTGGAGTTTGGAATGACATTTTGAGAGTAAATTAATTTTTATTGTTATTATTTTCAGCAATGCTAATCTCAAAATGGCTGATCTATCAATCTAGCACTAGATAATATGACTCAACCTTATGTTTGTTAATGCATTTGTTTCCCTTTCACAATTGAATCACCATTGGACAGCGCAGCAAAGTGATGCGTTAATGCACAAACTATAAAACATCAAACCACAGCGGAAACACATATTAAGATTATGCTCAAAGTGCGTCTAAGAACCGAGTGAGTGAAAGAGGAGCTAGTTAGTCGAGTTGGAGTTGGAGCGACACACACACTTTTGTCTGCGTTCCAAACAGCTGTCTGTTCGGATACATGATATGTTTTCTGGAAAAAAATTTTTTTTACTGGTCCACCTGTTCAGTGCCATTTGTCCTTTAATGCATGCATCAGTCTGTGTGTGTGTGTATGCGGGTAGAATGACCTCCACGTTGCTGATCAATGCCGACGTTCTCCCTTAGAAACGGAGGGATGTGTCCCCGTGTGGGGCGACCCTTCCCCCATCTGTTCCCAGCGCAGCCCAGTGTGTGTGTGAGCCCATTCTCAGCTTCTGTCTTTGCCAAATGCCAGGACTCAGTGGACGCTTCACATTAAATTCAGCGGCCCGCTCCGCGTGTGTGAGGGGGTAGGGAGTCCTGATGTGCCGTTGTTGCGTCTCCCAGCGTCCGTGCCATTGTTTGTGTGTGCTGTGTGTGTGCGTGCTTTTGTTCTCCGCTCGCGCTGGAATGCTCTTCAGTGCTGTGTCAACTGTAGAGACCCCCTCAGATCCCGTCCTGCACCCCGTGGCCCCTCTCTCCAATGTTTTCCTTGTTTTTCAGTCTTAATTTGTTTTGTCTTGCCCTTCTAGTTTGTCATTTTTCATAGAGGACTGAAAGACGGAGTAATTAGTGTGGACTCTTTCTGAAAGTTTCTTTCTGTGTGCGGTCAGCAGGACAGGGGCCGCACTTATACACAAATGTCTAAGACAGTCAAACACAGAGTCTCTGGTGCTGTGTCTCAAAACCTAGTGAGCTGCCTACTTAGGCAGCTTTTTTGGACAGTATAAATGCATTTCATAGCTTGCTAAAGAGACTGTGGCAGATATTGTGGCACTCTGTTGTATGTTATGGTATTAAATGATTACTGTTTCATATGATTTTATTTAAATGGGACTTTAAAAAACACTGTGGTATTAACATAATACGTCATCAAAAACATTGAAAAAAGGGAATTTTCCAAGTAAACAATTCATATATGGTATTTATGTGGTACTCCAAAAAATACCAGGGTATTACCATGATATCATGCTCACAGTATCAACATGGTACATGTGCAAAAAATCTATTTAGTGTTTTCTAGTGAAAGTAAAAAAATTTTTTTTACAGAAACCGAAAGTAAAAAAAAAAAAAGTGAAATTTATAATTTCAATTCATTTGTTTAATAAATCTTTTATATTCTGTTCAGAGTGTAATGTTCTTGGTTGATAAATTAAACCATTTGAAGTAAAGTTTTCAGGAATGAGGTGCATCAAAGTTGTTTTTTTACAGAAACACAAACTGAAAGTTTTGGTTTAGCTGAAAATTAAAAATAAAGTTTTGGGTCATTAAATTTGAGTCATTTAACTCTTTATGCTGTTCTGGTTGTTCTGCTTTTGGCTGATAAATTCAACCAGTTGTAATAAATTCTTTGGGAAATGAGATGTTGAAATTATTATTATTATTTTTAACAAAACACCAAGACCAAAGTTTACGTTCAGACAAAAATTATTTTCTATAATTACGTTTAATTAAATGAGTGTTTAATCCTATTTGGCTGTTCAGGGTGTCCTGATCTTGGATGATAAATTAAACCTGTCCTGTCATACTAAAGTTGTTCGAGTACGAGGTGCTCATTTATTTATTTATTTTTTAACCAAAAGTAACCAGAAACCAAAAGTTCTCATTTAGTTGAAAAACAAAACAAAACAAAACAAAAAAAATATATATAAAAAAAAAAAAAAAAATATATATATATATATATATATATATATATATATATATATATATATATATATATATATATATATATATATATATATATATATATATATTATTATTATATTATTATTATTATTATTATTATTTTTTTTTTTTTTTCTTGGTTTTCAACTAAATGAGAACTTTTGGTTTTGGTTAAAAAAATAATATAATAAAATATATAAATATAAATAATAATATATATGTATATATTTAAAATATAACAAATAAAGTTTCTGCAATTAAATTTGGGTAACTGGGTCACTGAACTCTTTGTTCTTCAGGGTGTCGTATTTTCAGCTGATAAATTAAACCAGTTGTTGTGAAAACTAAAAACAGAAACTGAAAGTTTTCATTTAGCCAAATAATGATTCTATAATTATATTTGGGTAATTGGGTAAATTAATAAAGCTGTTCACGGTTTTGTGTTCTCGGTTGAAAAATGAAAGTCTTATTAAAATTCTTCGGCATTAAGTTGCATCTTGATATACAATTTTTACGTATTGCTTCTCTAGCAATAGCATCATTTTTGTTAACGGTGAAGTCCATCCAAACTGCTGATGTTTACTTGTAACTTATCCACAGTGTGAGTGAATAGGTACTGATACAGTCAAAACACGCTACTTTAATGTCACTGTTTCTGTCAATGATTTTGACCCTCAGAATTTATTTGAAACCGAAAATTTGAAAATTGCTATTTCAACCTGTTTTTGGTTGCGTAATTTTTGTGCATTACTTTGTAATTGTAGTTCCAAAACCATTGTATTACATGGCACTATATCTCAAAAGCATGGTATTTCCATTTCCATTTTTCTTTTTTCTTTTTTTTTTTGTTAATATTGATGCTGTCAAGTTTTCACTTGTTTTTAAGACATACCCTGTGTTTGTGAGCTTCTTAAAACACTCAAGTACCTTGTTTGGGCAAAAGTCACAGGTCTTTTCTTCCCTGTCTGTCTTTGTCTTTCATTTGCGTTTCTCAATGATCATAGCAGCTAATTAACAGTGTTGTAATTAGTCAGGTAATAAAGCTTCAAGTCAAGAACAACCGCTCAAGGGAGCGTCTCTTTAATGAGCGCTGATGCTGTTGCGGCATCGACTGCGTTCAGCGGCTTTGCAGTGTGTGTGTGTGTGTGTGTGTGTGTGTGTGTGCTGTTTGCTTTCTTGGGAAAGACAGTGAGAGTCTTTTAGAATGAGTCAAAATGAGTACATTGGGTTTGATCCAGCTCGGTAGACCAGAAGAGAGAAAGAGAAAGTGAGCGAAATGCAGGGTTTGGTCCAGTATGGTCGACTGGTGGTTGAAATCTGAGCATGTGATTTTAAGGCTAAGAATACATCTCTGAACTACACACACACCATGAGATGAACACAATATAATTGCTTTTCCAAGATTTCCAGAGTACGTTATACAAGGAAATACAATTTAGTTTAAAATTTCATGTTTAATTCAATTGCAGTTTCTTGGTAATTATTTGTGAAATTTGGCAATTTTTGAGTAAAATTTTTTCCTACTCAAAATTAGGAATAACCTAACTATATATCTATGTAAGTTGACTCCACTAATTGAGTAGTACATTATTGCACGTCTAATCCATAATAATTCATGTGTGGATGAGTGTTTTGTGTTTGTGTATAGCGTGATCCGTGTGTGTGTGCGGAGGCTGGTGAATGATGCGCTCTGAGCACATGCTTGTCGATTCGGTGACGCCCTTGTCTGTCTCGCCGGTGAGCCTGATGTGTATTGATCCAGGATGCCACCATCAGTGCCAACCACATACACACACACACACACACACACACACACACACTAAAGCATCCTCTGTGTTAACAGTTTGAGAAAAACTCTTCTCTTCCTGACAATCAAAAGCCACTTGATCATTAAACCAGCCAATCACGGCTCACTTTAATAGCAGCTAACCTAATCACAGCGTTCTTCTAAAGAAGCAACTCAGATAGGAAACTTAATGGCTCGTCTTTTAAAGAAACTCATTCTGTCCATCAGCGGACTGGCGATTATCTTAGTATCAGAGTAATTTGTTGATTGTGCAAAATCACAAAATAACGATTTTTTGATTGATTTTGCTTTAGCTTGTGAAACGTTGTTAAAGTTAACATGAAATCAGAATTTACCCTATTTGTTTTCTTTCAAAATGTAACACAACACCACCTCAATCGACTTTACTGTTCAGCTGATGTCATCAAGGCCTCTTATATTTAAACCCTCTCCTACATAAAGAATAAAAAGTCTCTCACTACATTTTATTCTTGTTAATAATCTTGTTTCACTAGGAAATGTGTGACCTTGTGAAAGTGAAATGGGTTTTGTGAACGTTGTTTCATGTTGACTAGTAAAAGCAATGACCTTCATTGTTGTTGAAGGAGTGGAAAGGTTTTAGAGAGATGTCAAAGGTCATCGGATAGGTGTACGATTACAACGTAACTTATGAAACTTTATCCTGGGCCGGGTCAGCTTTATCTGCAAACGCGTGACAGTAAATACTTAAGCCACCGATAGCGATAACATGTGTTCTGTGGAAACTTAGAAACGTTAAAAAAAAAAAGTCTTTTTTGAAAGATTTTTTGGCGCGTCTTTTATAAACATGGCTTAGAATCTGGTAAGGGGTAATTATCTGTATAGCGAATCAGTAAAAACAGGATAATCTTGTATTGGAAAATGAAACGCTTTATCAAACTTTGATAATTGCCTTAATCTTTTAAAAAACTGAAGTTTAAAGTAAAAATTTCAATTTCAGTGACGAACAAATTTATACTGATGTGCATTTTGTGTTAGATATGTTATCGTTCTTGACAGACAGGATGTTGTAGCCACAAAATTCAGTCACGAATTCATTGACTTTTGAAAATTTCGTTTACATAATTTATTTTTCCCAGGAATGGATTGGCATTGAAGCACAAAGTTGTTTCTGTTGTATCTTACAACAAAAAAAAATATTTTATTTAAACCCATGAAAATGCAGATTCTGTTGTAAATAATAGTGAAAAATCACTTTTTAAAATGATTACTCTTCATCAGATCTTAACTTGTACCTTTACAAATTTTACACAAATTTGTATTCTGTAAAGTAAAACAAGGCATGTTACCAAACCTGATCTAAACTGCATTTGTATGTTGTTTGAAATCCAGTTAACATTTGTGTTGAATTGAAGTATTTTTTTGTCATTCAGAACACTGTTTGTATCATAGACTATACATACACAGTGTGCAGTAGTAGTTAGACAACTGTCTGAATTCACTCATTTTCACACATCTTTTCCCTAGTGTGGATATAGTTTCCTCAAATTTGCAAAACAAATTGGAATTGCTAGTATAAATAAAACCTTATTTTCCCATCACGAAGTCATGTGATCAGAAATCCATAAAGTGCTTCTGTTTTTAATGTAATTTTATGTAAAGAGTTATGTAAAGTAGCAATTACGTGTCCGTTCACAGACTGAAAACCTGATGCTACAAAGTACGATAAACTTGCTTACTGTGCAGAAAAACTCATTTCGAAGTGATTCGAAACTTGAAATGGACCACCCACCCACATCCGCTCACACACATTCGTCTCTCCGCTCGTTGATATCTCCCATCCTCCTCCAGTGTTTGTACCTGATGTGTTTTTCTTAGGCTCTGATTCATTACATCAGTTGAGATAAATTCTGTTTTTCATTGGCTCGATGTTACCGGAAGCAGGGGAGCAGCTCGTTTAGGACGCGGCAGTGGCGGGTCGATAGCTTGTTAGAGCTCCGTTTGACAAGATGTCGTTCGCAGAGGTAATTTACCCGTAAACTCGCTAAAGTTGCTGCTTACGTCACTGTCGTCCCCATGTGGATGAGCACAAATCAAAACCACATTGATCGCCGTGCAACCTTTCTAAGACAAACACCTGCCTGTGTGTTTGTGCATTCGCGATTGTAGTTTATTGTTGCTTTGTTGGTTAGTGTTCACTTGAATGTGAGAGTGTGATTCATAATTGATCAGGTCTTCGATAAGTTGCTTTTTCCCTTACTGTGGTGATACCATTTTACTGAATGATCAACATAGTTATGTATATGAAAGTTAATCATTCTAGTATTTTTTTAGTAAAACACGGTAGTACTAGCAGCATTGATAGTGGTGGACAACAGAGGTTGTCATGTTGAGATATTTTGGGGAAGATTTCTGGCCCATATTTTAAGGAGGCAGCAATATTTTTTGCAAAATAGCATTGAAAAATTAAAGTTCATTACATGTGATAAATTTGTTTTTAATATTTATATGGAAGTTATTCAACTAATATCTTGAAAATAATCCAGTAAACTTTCAGGTTCTGCTAAATTGTCATCATGATCTCATTAGGTAAATTACTTTTATATTTATGTTACTTTTATTCATATGCCAAAGACTTTTGATTTTTTATTTAAACTTAAATGTAAAATTGGTCAACGTTGTGTTAGCTTAATTTTGAGGCAGTTTACATAATATTTAAAGTGTATGAGTGTATTGGTTTGATGCATTTCAAATTATTTGTATGTAGATTTGCTTCATAGGTTCATAGTCATAAACATGGTCATAGGTTCGATTCCCAGAGAATGAACTGATAAGATGTGTGCCTTGAATGCAGTGCGTAAAAAGACTAAAATATAAATCTAAAAGTAGCTAGAGCATGAATTGGATCCGCTTGCTTTCTGCACAAATTTGTCGATTATAAATTATTTTTTGGTGAAAATGTATGGGCCACACTGTAGGGAGGCAGCAGATTTCTTGAAAAATTAGTGTTGAAAAATCAAAGTTTGTTGCGTATAATAAATTAGTTTTCAGTAGTCTTAAAAAAAGTTAACTAAATAGTTCAATATTTTGAATTATATAGCATTTTTTGTTAAATGTATGGCCCATATTGTAGGGAGGCAGCAAATTTCTTGAAAAATTAGTGTTGAAAAATTGTGTTTTTTTTTGCATATAATAAATTTGTTTTTAATATTCTTACAGGGGCCATATGATGATGATAAGAATAACATTATTTGGTGTAATGCAATTCAGTTTACATGGCTTAAAAAAAAACATTCAAAAACAAAGCTCATCGTTCTGAAAAGCGAGGTGTGCTCTGATTGGCCAACTATCTAGTACATTGTGATTGGCCGAATACCTCAAGCATGTGACGGAAATGCCCTTACCATATTTGGAAACACACAGTAGCTATGTTTCCATCCAAAGATTCAAATTAAACTTATGCGCAAAACTGGAATATCGCATAAAACATATGCGAATAAACCACCGTTTCCATCCAACGAGTTAAAGAGAACAAAATAGTCAGTGAATGCATGAACCGAGAAGATGTAAACTTTGAAAGCAATGCAGTTATTTTGGATAAAAGTGCCTGTCAAATGCATGAATGTATAAAAGGTGATTATAATGGTAGAGATTGAATTTCGTTGTCGGAATGTTAAAACTATCTGTTTAGAAATGATTATTGTCTTTTCTTGTGTTTACACTTGTTGATTTCATTTCAGAATCCATAGTGTAAGTGGAAGGCTTTCTTCTTTTGATAAATAGCTCTTAATGGGGGTGGCGGTTTGGCAGTTTATTTTTCTTTGTCTTTTTGGGGGGCACAGGATTTTTAAGTTTGGGCACTCGATTGCACATTGGGCCCTGGAGTAAAGGGGCCATCCATAAATTTAGGGAAATGCAGCAATAGTCATGGGTGGTATTTGTTTAGTGCATACAATCATGTGTGTGTATCCACATGCATTCATTCATTGTGTATTCTGTGTGTTTGCACTTGCTTAGTGGTTTATGTTGCTCTGCACTGATTATCATATGTTTGTGTTTTGTGCATGTGTGTAAGCTCATACTCTATTGTGCTGTGCGTTTATGTGTTTGTTATAGCCAAGGGGATTGGTAAACTATGGCTGTTCTGCTCGTAATGGAAGTGGAGCGTGTTCAGACTGCACAGCTGCCTAGAGCTTTTTCTCTCTGTGTGTGTTTGTCTTTGCGAACACTTGTATGTTCTTCACGTATGGAGGGAGTGCGTTCAATGCAATTGTGGAGGTGTTTGCGACTCTGAGATCAGAGCGACTCTGTTTATGTGGGTTTAGTTAGCTGCACCTTAGGGACAAAACTGTCCACAGAAGCTAGCTAAACCTGACAGAAACCTCCCTTAAGGGACGTCCTCAAAGGTAAAATGATTCATAAATACAGTAAATACAAACTGTTTTCTTTTAGAGGTTGGGGTTGGGATTGCCTGTAGTCTTAGAATTTGCTTTAGACGCTATATGTTCAAGTAAACGTGTGTGTTATCTGGTTTAGTGAGTTTTTACAAGCTGTAATTGGGTTTGGAGCTGAATATTACTGCTAGAAACACAAACCACACACGTTGAAAGAGATAAAGTTTGGAAAAGTGAGATTTAATGATGGAAATGGGGCTTGAAGACAGACTGGAAGCTGTTTCATTGCAGCAGATATGTTAGTGACTGGGTCATTCTGAGTGTATGTGTATAAAGTGTTCAGATTTGATTAGTTTTGAAGGTTAGGGAAGCCCAGGCACACTGATACACACACACACACACACACACACACACACACACACGCCTGTATGAGTCAGACAATCATGACACTTTCGCTCAGTATTTTTGGCAGTGTGCGGTCAGTGCACTTTTACCTGACATAAATTCACACTTATAAACACATACACAACACACAAAGACACACTGATAGAAGCACACACACACACACACACACACACACACACATAGACACACGTTTACCTAGCTGTCTACTTCTATCAATTTTATATAGAGCTAATGCAATTGAAAATGCAATGGACTAAACATAACCCACACTGAAACTATAGGCCTAGCTGAAAAAGTTGAAATTGCAGTTATTTTACTTATTTAGCATTAATCACTTCCTGAGGAAATTACCAAATTTTGTTACATGTAGCTCACTTTGTGGGATTTTGTGGGACCTAATTTCCAACATGTGCACCACATTCCACTATTCAATAGTTTAGCCAAAGACAGTATTTTAAGGAAAGTGCTTTAAGTTACATTATAGTGTCAGTCTCAAGAGTGTGTGTTTCAGTCCATGTCACACACTCTCCTCTGATCTCTAGCAGATCGCAGGTCTCGCTCTCGATCCATCTTTCCGTGTGGGCTTGTCTCTCTTTGATGAATCACTTATTGAAGGACAGCAAAGGGGTCGTTCAGGCAGCAGTAGTGGAGCTCAGAGCGGGGCCATAATCAGTCCCAGAGGGTTCGAGCAGTGAAGACAGTAGCACCAGCTCTGATAGCGGTAATTACCCTTACCGTATATTCCCACGGCACGACAGGGGGACTAAACGTGCACATACTGACAACAAACTCCCACCGAATACAGGCACTCTCTCCAGGAGCGACTGGAAGACAAAGAGGTTGTTCAGAGCACACCTGATTCATTATTGTGACAGGAACTCGCAAGATTCATTGTTCTGAGAGGATGCATTGTGTTCTGTTGTAGGCACTGTACATCCAAAGAAATGATTAGAAATACTAATCTGTCACCTTCCGTAGTGCTAAATTAGTGCTACATGACAGCAAAAGCAATCAAAATTCTGTATATTTATGCACGTGTGTGTGTGTATACAGGTGCATCTCAATAAATTAGAATCGTGGAAAAGTTCATTTATTTCAGTAATTCAACTCAAATTGTGAAACTCGTGTATTAAATAAATTAAATGCACACAGACTGAAGTAGTTCAAGTCTTTGGTTCTTTAATTGTGATGATTTAGGCTCACATTTAACAAAAACCCACCAATTCACTATCTCAACAAATTAGAATACTTCATAAGACTAATAAAAAATTTTTTATAGTGAATTGTTGGCCTTCTGGAAAGTATGTTAATTTCCTGTATATGTACTCAATACTTGGTAGGGGCTCCTTTTGCTTTAATTACTGCCTCAATTCGGCGTGGCATGGAGGTGATCAGTTTGTGGCACTGCTGAGGTGGTATGGAAGCCCAGGTTTCTTTGACAGTGGCCTTCAGCTCATCTGCATTGTTGGGTCTGGTGTCTCTCATCTTCCTCTTGACAAAAGTTTGCTGGCCGATCAAGCACAGTAACACCATGGCCATTGAACCAGCTTTTGGTACCTTTGGCAGTGTGGGCAGGTGTCAAGTCCTGCTGGAAAATGAAATTAGCATCTCCATAAAGCTTGTCAGCAGAAGGAAGCATGAAGTGCTCTAAAATTTCCTGGTAGATGGCTGCGTTGACTGTGGACTTCAGAAAACACAGTGGACCAACACCAGCAGATGACATGGCAGCCCAAATCATCACTGACTGTGGAAACTTCACACTGGGCTTCAAGCAACATGGATTCTGTGCCTCTCCACTCTTCCTCCAGACTCTGGGACCTTGATTTCCAAATTAAATGCAAAATTTACTTTCATCTGAAAAGAGGACTTTAGACCACTGAGTTCTTTTTCTCCACAGCCCAGGTAAGACACTTCTGACGTTGTCTCTGGTTCAGAAGTGGCTTGGTAGCCCTTTTCCTGAAGACGTCTGAGCGTGGTGACTCTTGATGCACTGACTCCAGCTTCAGTCCACTCCTTGTAAAGCTCTTCCAAGTGTTTGAATCAGCTTTGCTTGACAGTATTCTCAAGCTTGCAGTCATCCCTGTTGCTTGTGCACCTTTTCCTACCCAAATTCTTCCTTCTAGTCAACTTTGCATTTAATATGCTTTGATACAGCACTCTGTAAACAGCCACACCTTTCAGTAATGACCTTCTGTGACTTACCCTCTTTGTGGAGGGTGTCAATGTTCTTCTTCTGGATCATTGGCAAGTCAGCAGTCTTCCCCATTATTGTGGTTTCAAAGAACAAGAGATACCCAGAATTTATACTGTATGGATGGTCATTTATTGAAACTCAAATGTAAATATTCTAATATTTTGAGATACTGATTTTTGACTTTCATGAGCTGTAAGCTCTAATCATCAAAATTAAAACAAAAAAACTTTTGAAATGTTTTACTTTACATGTAATGAATCTAAATTATATGAAAGTTTCACCTTTTGAAATAAGTTACAAGAAAAAAATTTTTTCACAACATTCTAGTTCATTGAAATGCACCTGTGTGTGTGTGTGTGTGTGTGT
Source organism: Schizothorax lantsangensis (assembly GCA_027422415.1). Classification (NCBI taxonomy): domain Eukaryota; kingdom Metazoa; phylum Chordata; class Actinopteri; order Cypriniformes; family Cyprinidae; genus Schizothorax; species Schizothorax lantsangensis. The sequence continues at coordinate 5,049,896 of CM049857.1, read as the reverse complement.
GTATATATATATATATATATATTAGAGATGCACCGATATTAAATTTCTCAACCGATAGCCAATTATTCAGTATGATATCAGCCGATGGCAAAACCGATAGTTTGGTTTTCTTTAGGAAAAAAAATATCTCAAAAGGCATTTGTGTTTGGATTTTTGTGATAAAATATACAGGATTTGAAAGCTGAGACTTTGTTTTTTATCAGAAGTAACAAAGCACAAAGCTGGTTGTGATGATTGGATTGGGGGCATATCACAAATAATGTTAAGTGAAGGGAAAACATTGGATCTGGCAACCCTGTCTATAAGAATTATATTTGATAAAGTGTTCTATTGTATATCATTTTCTTCTAAAACTACACAATTTCGTTTTAAGGAACAGGCTGAAATAAATAATATTCTGGAGTGCAATCAGGGTCAATAGCACATTGTTATCAATATCAACTTTAATTTTGGTATGTTCCTCTTTAAAAAAAAATAAACAAGCAAGTTTTTGAGAGAACGATCACTTTAACTGTGTCTATGTATGTGTGTACATCTTCGTCTGTCTACATGTGTGTAAAGTCTTTTAGAAAGGCCAGAAGAGTTAAGCCCCATTCAAAGGAGTCTGATTACCAGAACAGGATGTATTTGAGTGTTTGTGGACAAGGGACAAAAAGAAACCAGGAGAATAGAAAAAAAGAAATGAAATCCTAGACCTGAGTACTTGATGATGATGTCAGCAGGTCTTTTGAGAGCGTGCATGTTGGATTTTTTCCACGGAAATCTCAGGAGAGGTCGGAGCAGGTCTGATTTACTTCATCTGACGTGCTGTCAATCTTTTTGTCCTTCAGTGTAACGGCGAGTCTTTTAGACAGCGGATTTCAAGAAGTCTCACACAGACCAAACAGAGCATCAGAAAACGATTAGGACGTCAGAACATCAGTTCTCAGAAGCACAGACTTGATAGAAAGGACTGATCTGAAATAGACTCTAGGTACAGTAGTGCTGATTCGATGTGAACAGAAACAACACAAACAATATGGTGTTCTCTTGTGTAGGAGTGAAAAATGCTGTTCAAAATGAGGTGTGGATCTGTTAAATGGAGCAGAGGCTGGAGATTTGGTTTTGGAGGAAAAACAAAAATTGAATTCTCTACTTGTTGCAATAAAATTTCATTGTCAGATTGATGTTATGTTCTGCATTAATGCAGATTCATTCATTCATTCTTTCATAAATAAATAAAAAAAATGGTTGTGAATTTCCAGAATAATAAATATTATCTAAAAATTATATACTTGAGAAATTCATTTTTTTGACATTTTTATAATTTGTTTATATTTTTAAAATTATTATTTATTTATTTATTTTTTCAAATTTGCAATGTAATAAGGAAAGTAATTTCCTACTGGCTCAAAACACTCTCGCACTGGTTACATTTAGAGTCAAAACTATTTGTTTTATAATATTAGTTTCATCAATTTGAATTTGAAGCTGTTTTGTACTAATGCCAAACTTTCTATTTTATTTATGAATAATCTTTTCAATTCATCAAATGATTTTAAGTACTTTTGATTTGTAAAATCTTTCAATCACAAAGGTTTTGATTACAATGAATATAAATATTATATAAATTCATTTTTAGCAATATTTTTATTTGTTTATAGTTTTCCAAAATTATTTATTTTTTTTTAATTATTTTTTATTTATTTATGTTATCTTTTTGGTTTATGTTCATCAAGTTTCCAAATATAAAATCATCCAATGATTTGACGTACTTTATAATTTGTCAAATATTTAAATCACTGTATGGTCAAAAATAGCCATTACCACATAGTTATTTAACATATGATTTTTTTATTTATTTTTTTCCTTCTGGTTTGTGTCCATCTAGTTTCAATGTCAGTCAAAAGTTTTGATTAGAATTTATATCAATATTATATAAATTCATTTGATAATTTTTATTGTTTGTTTTCACCAAATTATTATTATTATTATTTTTATGCAGTTTTTATTAGAATTTATTTCCAGTAATATTTTTGTGTTTTGTTTATATTTTTCAAAATTATTATTGTTATTATTATATTATTGTTTGAAATATAATGGGATAACACTGTTATTAACTGGCCCAAAACACACTCACACTGGCCACAGGCCATCAGACCATCTGTAATTGTTGAGCCTTGTATTAATTTAAGAAAACAAATTTTCATAATTCTGTATTCAGTCCTCTGCGGGGTGAACGAGTGTGGGACTATTTGTGTTTCAAGTTAAATATTTGGCTTTGGGATAAATTTAGAGGGTGATAATTTTATCAAGAACAGCTTTGATTTGTTCCCGCCTGTCGTCTTCAAGCATCACCTCACACGGGGGCATGACGGGGTGCAAACGATCCCTGCGGATGACGGGAAGCTGTGATGGAGTCACGGCCGTGTTCGTGAGATGGGAAGCAGATGGTTTGATGGTCCGCCTGGGGGGCTGATGAAAAGAGAGACAGAGGGAAAGTGAAATAGCAGCACTTGTTGCCTGAAGCCAGTGTTTTGAAACATGGCCGCTACACAAAGAGAGCATGATGGACACTCAGATGGGCAGGTTTTAGGTTGGAGCTCCAAACACTTTCCCTTGATAATCGGCTGTGCTTTAATGGATTACAGCCGGAGGTAATTACAACAGGAGCTGTATGTAGTACACACTGCGAATATAAACCTGCAGGCAACACCATCCTGATGGACTATAAAGCTTAACAAACTGGACTGGGTGCTATCACATGTGCTACTATGGTAGAAATGTCAGCCTGTAGAGGTTTCGCTGTACTGGTGTAGATATACTTGAGTAGTCGTCAGCAGGCAAGATGGCTTTGTGTTAATTTCATGTGAAAATGACCAAAAAAAACAAATCGCTTTGACTTCGTTTCCATTCTTTTGATTTGTGTCCATCAAGTTTCCAATTGAGAAAATCATCAAATGAGATTAATTCATTTTGATTTTTTAAATATTTAAATCACAGGATTGTCAGAAATAGCCATTATCACATGGATATATAATATATAAACCACTTTTTGTTGAATCTTTTGGTTTGCATCCATTAAGTTACCAAAAGAGAAAATCATAGTCATAAGATGAAGTAATTTGGATTAGTAAAATATTTAAATTAGTTTAGTCAGAAAGTAGCCATTAACACATAGTTATTTAATAGCGGGACATTTAAAAATATATATATTTAGGTTTGCATCTATTAAGCTGCCAAAAGTGAAAATTGTCAAATAATTTTGATTCGTAAAATATTTAAATCACAGGATTGTCAAAAAAAAAAAAAAAAAAATTATATATATATATATTATCACATGGCTATTTAATATGTAAACTATTTTTGTTGAATCTTTTGGTTTGTATCCGTTAAGTTTAAAAATAGAAAATTGTAAAATGAGAATAATTAATTATTGATTTGTTAAATAAGTCACATTATGGCCAAAAATGTTGCCCTTTGATTACCTATATATGAACCATTTTTGTTGCTTTTGAATTTGTTAGCTTGCGTCTATTTAGTTTTGAGAAAAATCAATCAGTAAAATAAAACAATAAATAAAATCATCAAATAAAATATTTAATTCGTAAAATATTTGAATCACAAGATATAACAATTCAAAGAAAAGCCACTTATCACATAGTTACTTAAGCTAATATATAAATCATTTATTTTTGAGATACTTACTAGCACCAGCTGTACTCCAATTTAAAATTGCTCAGAGGTTAATTCTGCATGTGTACCTGTGGCAACAACTGATATTTTTAACATCACTTAATTGACTAGAAATACCTCCATTAGTGCAAAAAAACAAACAAAACTAAAGAAAATATGTACAGTATAACAATAATTTCAGATGTGTTGCCCTAACAGGCAGTTTACTGAGCAATTCAGATGATTTTTCAACTTTTCTCCTGGTGTAGGTCTATCCATCTTAGAAATGCTATTTCTGATCTACTTGAACCAAATGTAATCAAGCTGATTCAGTCACATGAGCTAGTAGGCCTATATTTCACTTAAATGAGACCGGTTAGTGTAGCTAGATGTTAACATTTTCTTGGGTTATTTGACCAAATGTTTTACAGTGAATGCAAAAGCTGCAAAAACATTACTTCAGAAAGTATTAAATCAGTCATGTGTAAAATGCGTCCACAAAGAGGCAAATTGTGTATTAGTTTTTATTCGGTTCATCAGTTTCATCATAAGCACGAAATAACGAAAAACAGAAATGAATGTGATTTTTATGTGAATTGAGTTCTACCCCAAGTGTAAGTGATATGAAATTAGAGCCAGAACGGAGTAATACGAGACGGCGCATTTCTTATAATAACTCCGAGGGACCGGCATTACATTAAGAGCGTCGTAAGTTAGCGATCTGAAATTCACAATAGCCGCGTGTTGAAAGCTAATGCCGGCGTAATGGTTTCTCCATTTAACAAATAACGCCTCTCGCCATGTTACAACGTGCAAATTACTGAATTTACTCAAATTAGACTTGAAAGGCCATTAAGTATATAAATATATAAGCAGGAGCTGGCGCTGGAGTACATAAATTGTAGTTGTCCAGCAGTGTTGGGTTGCACAGCGACACACACACACACACTGTAGCCCGTCCATCACTGCTGATGTGGTCCTCAGAGACTGCTTGCAGCGCATGCCCTATATTTATGGCTGAGTCTGGAAAATACATTGCCGCCTGCCAAAGAGAGATGGAGAGAATTTAGGAACTTAAAAAAAGAAGGAACAAATATACGTTTGTGCAGCACAGAGAGAGAGAGCTGATGTTGGAAAGCAGCGCAGGCAGCTTTTAATAACTCTCGTAGGCCGCGCTGCTGCTGATGCAGGCCGGGTTACTGCGCCGTGAGTCACTCTAATCTCCGGCGAGAGAGCAGACAGAGGCAGGGAGTTGTATTTTGGCTGCTGACATGTGGGGGTGAGCGCGAGATGAGCAGCTCTCGGTTGGGTCCGCGGGAGATGTCGGTCACGACGGCACCTGTGTGAGTCGAGGCGCAAGATATGTCGAGCAAATTGCAGCTTCGACAAGGAGCCCGTGAGAGCGAGGTGTGCGTCTCCTCGAGTGAATGTGGTGATAATGGACGGCCTCAGAATTGGGAAAAGCAATCCTGACAGAGTAGAGGAGCAGCCTGCGGACGGGTGACGGCATGGGCAAACTGAGCTCTTTTACCAGATAACATCCTGCTGCGTTCACACTGGTTCTCATTCCCTAGAATAATTCACACTGTAACTTTTTCCCTTTGCAGTGCTACACAGTCCCCACATACTCAAAAACTCTGTAATTATGCTGCATTGTTTATACTGACTATAATCAAAGAAAGAAGCTATTTTTTTTCCAGCAAGGGTGCATTAAATTCATCAAACATGACAGGAAAGGCAATTATAATATTGCAAAAGATTTATTTAAAACAAATGCTGCTCTTCTGAACTTTTATTCATCAAAGAATGCTCAAAAATTATGTTTGTACAAAACTATTAAGTGGCAACATTGATAATAATAAGAAAAATAATAAGAAAATTATTTCTGAAGGATCACATGACACTAAAGACCATTTTAGTATAATTGAGATGCTATTATAGTTTTATTAATATTTTGAATCTATTTTTATTTTTCCATTTTCATTTTAATTGTAGTCAAAGTTTTTGTAATTTTGTCATTTTCAATATTTTTCAAAAGATATGCAGTTTTTTTATAATTTTTTATTTTAAGCTGAAATGACTTTTGTATTTAATTATATTTCATTTAATGTTTATTTTATTTCAAGTGAGATTTTTTTCTTTTTCCCCCTCAGTTTTAGTTTATGATAACCCTGTTTAAGACTGCAGTAATGATGCTGAAAATCCAGCTTTACCATCACTGTAATAATACAAATTTAAAGTATAATAAAATAGAAAACAGTTTTTTTTATTGTAATATTATATCACAATATTACAGTTTTACTGTATTTTTGATCAAATAAATTCAGCCTTTCTGAGTGTAAGAGACTCTTTAAAAAACATTTTTGTTTTTTACCAAAGCCAAGTTTTTAAACTGTAGTGTATGTATTTCCTATTGTGACCATTTACAGTTTAAGAAAGAGGTTTTACTTCATGGGTAGGTTTTATGGAGAAACTGTATGTTGATGTATGACACTTTATATGAGACTCTAAAACAACTTTGTTTGATAAGAGTGTTGCTGTATAGGAATAATTTGTGGAAATTAATTTATTATTTACCCATAAAACCTGTTTTTTGGAACATTTTCTGGCTGATATTTCAGTTTCTACCATTTCTTTGTGCCAGAAGGGGCCAATTACAGTTCTGTGGTCTCTTCAAGTCACATTTTTCTTAGCGCTTCTCGGGTTTCTATTGTCTCTTTCTGGCTCTTCTCTTGGGACTCACACGTGACGCCCTTTAGCATGGCAAACGGCCAGTACATCTCTTTTTCAGCTGTAGAAGGGCTCTAATATTTCTGCGGATGTCCCCAGAATGAACGAGTATTAATGTCGTATTTTAAAGCTGAGACTCGACTGTACTCTACATTTATGGTTGAACTGGCAACTCGTCATGACCGCTCACTTGGGTGCGGAAATTTAATAACATCTTTTTTTTTTCATAATACCCCTGATAAAGCAATCACATGCTTGGCTACACACGATACGACGGAACAAAAGGGCTGTACAATTAAACGGCCAGGTTTACAACAGGCCGCTGACAACGTGAATTACGTTAAAATGATCCCCGTAGATCAGCGGCGCCCTTGACGCCGCTTCACAGAATCGTAAAAACGGCTTAAAGATTTTCCCTCTGTTGTTCTCCTCCTCCATCTCTAGTGGGAGGGAGTTGATTTAACAGCTTCCCAGGGTAAAACCTTCTCCAGAAGGCCTCAAAGTCACTTGCCCCTGAACCGTGAAAAGATATAAAGTGGCCATCATTGTACAATCCCACAGATTTCAAGCATCTTTTCTGCTTAGACAGCAAGAAAACGTGTTATTTCAGCATGCTTTTTGCATTTTCACGTACATAAGTGTTTGCCACAAGGGGAAATCTGTCTTAGTGTTATATTTTGTGCTCTGCTGTGTCCTTACAGCAACTTTGACCCCATTAAACTGTGCCGTGTACACGCTTCTCTGTTCGACTACTGCCATCAATGCAGCGCTAGAATGCTAATGTGACGTTTGCTCAGGTTTCTTTGCCTACAGTCTCCTGATAAGCTGAAATGCTTAAAGGTCAAACTTATTAGCAAACCCTGTAGCGTTTCCCCACAGAGTCTGTGAATTATGGCACAGCTGCAATGTAATTTTATCATCCAGCTTTCGTACGTTGTTGTACATTCTCACCCTTTCTTTCTTTAAAGTTATTGAAAATGACTTATGTACGATAACATGAAAATATCTCAAGTTAAACTAAGCAACATGAATTAAATTAATGTAAGAACCTATTTCAATTACTAAATCCAAGTTTCTATTGCAAAAAATGTAGTTGATTTGTACAGTTCTATAAAACTATGGCATCCATGCTCAATTTTTGTAAGTGTCATTGAAAGATGGCCTGAAATGTTATCTGTTTGTAAGTTAAACTATGCTTTTATATTTCTTACTATACTTTTATTTATATTTTATGAGCTGAAGGTACTTTTGACACTCACATTGTTTGGTTGAATGGCTGAACATGGCTAGTTTGTTTCTGGATTCACCGCTGACAAATCCTTGAGATATAGTATTTCTAAAGCTGTCCGTCAAGCACTAAAACATGAATAATCTCAGTAGGCCAGTGTTTTCTGAAATTCTGGGTGAAGTTTGTAAAAAAGTCTGTACTGGACTTTTTTAGCCATTTATTTCAGCTTGCAAATCAAATGTGGATGTAATTGTTGGGTTTTTGAGTAAAATTTTGACATCTGTCTGAATTGAGTGCCATTTCTCAGTACTTTATACATCGCTGATGATATAACATAAGCTCAGTGAGTGAACAAATTGATCTCATTTAACTCCCTAGCCTTCCAGTGCACTTACTACAGAATTAGGGGGCGGATTGAGACACACCCAGAGAGAGAGCTGAATGAAACTGTGATGGAAGAGAAAACAGGCCTGTTTAATGTGTGCACGTCAATCATTGTCACCAGATTCTGGCATCAAAACATCATTCATCTTTCGATCTATACAACAGCGTTCTCTCTCTGTCTGTTTGTCGGTGGGCAGTGAAGGGTAATTGAATCATTTGGGTTGACTGAGTGGTTTCAGGTGGCAGTTGATTATTCAGTCTATTGCTTTTTATTCAAGTTGTTTTAGTCTCTCTTTCTGACTCTCAGTCATTCTGATCTATACGAAACACTTTTAACGGTCTCCTGTGGAATCTCAGTGGAATCATGGGACATGTAGCCTATAATTTTATCTAGCGAGAGGTTTCTGGAGGCAGACAAAAGGCTGTAATTGAGTTTGTGTGGCTAAATGCAGGAAACGCATATTTAGATTATTGGACAATTGAGTGTTGACTTGTCCTTGTTGATTGGTACGTTTATAGTGCAACGTCAAGATTACATGCCATCTGTGTCGTTTTTGTTTCTTAGAAGTGTTATTTATGCGCATTTTATAAAATAGATCATTCCTGGATGCTGGTCGATTTTGTTGCATGGCCTAAATGAACCATTTTTTGTTTGTTTTTCAGTCAACTAATAAGCATGCATTGTCCTTAAACTTTGACGTTTGCCATGTTTGCTGTCTGTTCCTTTCTCCGTTCATTAGGTTGAACTGTCTTATGCAGTTTCCGCTGACCTCATTAGCATATTCACAGCCTAATTAGCATGTCTTCTCTAAATGTCGTTAACTCAAGTTGAGATCAGACCCTCAATCCAGGGCATTCATGTTAAAGAGCTCTCAACCAAATATGGTAAAGTAGAAGTGATTGCGGAACAGAGTTTAGTATTGACCTTATCAAGTGTCAGTGCGGGGACTTCGTCGTGACTGATGGTCCGTTATATAAATGATCTTTATAAAGCTCCGCCCACACTCTCCAACAGTCTGTTCGAGACCGTTGAGTCTTGAAATGGTATTATTTATGTAGACTTCAGTATCCTCTATAATCTACAGTATCTTCTGTTTGAACCAGCTTAAGGTGGTTTGCTGTCATAGCTGGTGACCATAGTGGTTTCCAGTGTTCAAGTTTGTCTACCTTAATGGTTTTATAGGGATTTTGGGGATTTGTCAGCTTGTCAAGGTCAGCTACTTGACGACAAACCTCCTTATATCCCAGTCTTTTTGACTGGGATATGACTATATACTTCTACATGTTAACAGTATTCAGCAGCTTGACTCACCTTGCTGACTTACAGTATGAAATACACTGGTACACAGTGGTAATTTACATATAGAAATCCTACAGATACAGCAGCATATAAACTACTTATTAGAGAGAGGGAGGTTAATGGTAGAGATTGACCAATATTTTTGTTTTTTACAATATTTACACTTTTTTGATGTTTTATACTTAATATGTTGATATGTTTATAAGTTGATATGTTTATTAATATATCAATAAGCACCACCATTTTGGGTCTCATTTCACAGAAAGCAACATTGTTTATTCATATTTTTTGATCATGAAAAAACTCAATTATGACTGTTTTTTTGTCAGAAATTTCAATGGCCTTAAAGTGGCCTTCACGATACAAAATATAATGCTACAAAAGTGTAGCTTATGGACTAATTATTCAGATAAAAAAAAAACAAAGATTTAATGTCCTCAAAGACTACTAAGATAAAACACAAACCAAATAATAAGAATCTTAATAATGTTGATGTCTTTTCTAAATAATTATCCCAATAATTCTATGTGCTTAAAGTTGAAAGGATTTTTATGTTTATCAAAAGCACTTTTTGTGACCGTAAGACCAAACATGAAAGGTAAAAGAATACAGCAGAGATAAAGGGAGAAATAATGAATGCCAACTGTCAGCAGACAATAACACAACTTGTCAGCCAGAAAATGAAACCAGCTTTAATAAATCAACAGTAAACATTCACTGAGGAAACTCATAGGATCCTTAATGAGACCTTAAAACAACAGGGAAGCTAAAGGCTTAATGTCAGCTGGGGATAGATGGATGGATGGATGGATGGATAGTGATGGATGGATAGATGGATATTGAACATAGATAGATTGATGGATAGTGATGATGGATGGATGGATAGATTAGATATGGATGGATAGATGGATGGATAGTTATAGATGGATATGAATGGATGGATACATAGATGTGGATGGATGGATGTTGGTAAATGGATTGATAGTTATAGATGGATGATAGTTATGGATGGATAGATGGATGTATTGGATATGGATGGATGGATGGATGGATGATGGATGAATGGATGTATAAAGATGGATGGATGGATTGGAGATGGATGATGGATGGATGGATGGATGGATGGATTGGATATGGATGGATGATGGAAATGGCTATATGGATAGTTATAGATGGATGTATGGATGGATGTATCCATAAATGTGGATGGATGGATATAGATGGATGGATGGATCAATGGATGGATAGATATGGATGGATGGATTGGATATGGATGAATGATGGATAGTGATAGATGTGGATGGATGGATGCATAAATATGGATGGATGGATATGGATGTATAGATATAGATGGATTGGATATGGATGGATGATGGATAGTTATAGATGGATGGATAGATAGAAGTAGATGGATGGATGGATGGATGGATGGATGGATAAATGTGGATGGATGGAAGGATGCATAAATATGGAGATGGATGAATGGATAGGTATAGATGGATGGACAGATAGCGATGGATGGATGGATATATATAGTTGGATAATCTGTAGATGGATAGATATAGATAGATAAAGATAGATTTAGATATAGGTGGATGGATTGATAAATAGATTTAGATGAATAGATATTGATGGGTAGATATAGCTGGATTGAAATAGATAAAGATGGACTCAGATATTGAAAGCTACATTATAGATAAATAGATGGATGGTTATGAATAGATAAAGATATATTTAGATATAAGTAGCTACAGGATAGATAGATAGATAGATATTGAATTGTCAGTCCAATTCAGATTCCAATCCAACTTTTCCTGTGCAGTGTACCCGTTTCCATTCAGCTTCTCTCTTGCGAATTGAAAGGGAGTCTATTAGTGTAACAATGGCAGTGATTGGACACAAAGAGTCCCGGTTTGTCCCGTGTCATTTCCTGATCCTGAGGCCAGAAAACAAACACTTGTTGGGTCAGCTGTAACGACGCAGCGAGGGCATTGGGAAAATGTGCTTAAACCTCATTCACTGATAGAATATGTCTGCCCATCAGTTAGGGCAAACAGCCAACCGTCCGCTCGTCCTGAAACATCCTCACCCTCTCTCTCTCTCTCTCTCTCTCTCTCTCTCTCTCTCTCTCTCTCTCGTCTCTGCCGCCAGCAGCAGTGGGAGAATGTGCCTCTTTAGTGGGAAATGATGTCAGGCGTTCTCTCTGTGAGTTTGGCACGGCCGCGGTGCCCCTCTCTTGGCAGTGCCCGCGGTATGCCGGCCCTGTGAATACCCAGAGGTCACTGGCTGGGTGTCATGGCAACCGGATAAAGTACCCGTCTGGCCCAGTCACTTCTCAGGGGGTCCGGACAGCCGAGTGGCACCACCTAAATCACACACACACACAAACACACACACTTAAATTCACACAGACATCGTGTCATGAGACATTGTATTTTCAGCTTCAACAGTGAAAGTGTAATGCTTGTCGTCTGTGTTTTTGCCCGACGTTGTGAATTTTTTATAGCCGCCAGCTGTTTTAAATGCCAGTGCGTGCGTGCTTATGCATTTGTCAGTGTGATTGATTTCCTGTGAGCTGATTTCTGACTAGCTGTAGTAGTTGTGGAGATCTGCCGGACCAGGACAGATAACGCATGTGCGTCATTGATGCGTCTTTTCATTTTCATTTGTTAGATACAATTTTTACAATGTAAAACATTGTTAAAACATGCCTGTCAGATATTTGAAGGACAGTCAGCAGATGTCTGACCTGTTTAGTGACAGTAATGCTACTGAAATGACACATATGTTTTAAAGATATACAGATCAATGGATGGATAGCATTGTGTGACATTTTTAAGCTATTCCTCAATTTTAGACTTGGTTTTTTCTATTTGGCAGGGTTGTGTGTCATTTAGAATAGAATTGAGAATGACTTAAATTGCATTTAAAGTCAGGTAGAAAAAAGGATGAAATTCAAGTTTTAAATGAAATTGTCAAGACAACCTTAGAATGTTTGAGTTTCGAGAAAGTTTAAAAAGCCTTAAAGTTTAATGGTTTATTGTAAATTTCTCTATTGTAATCTGCTATATAATAATTTGTTTTACTAAATTTACCTTTATGTAATATTTAATATAAATAAGCACCTCCATTTTGTTGATCTCATTCAACATTGTTTATTGTCATTTTTTTGCATAATTACTTTGTAATTCCAAACTTTTTTTTTTGAACAACTGTTCCCTTTCAAACCTTAAAAGGGATAGTTCACCCAAAAATGAAAATTCTGTCATTAATTACTCACCTTCATGTCGTTCCAAACCCGTAAGACTGTCATGGTACTCTCATGAATAGCGGCAGAGACTGAACTGCAAGAGAAGAATACGCTGTTTTCATTCAAATCAAAGCGTAAATAAACGTATCCGCGTGGCGCAGCTGAAACAGAACAGCATACGCTGTTTGCGTTCAGTGGATACTCCAAAATGGCGCTAGGGTGATGCGGAGGAGACGAATTGTTGAAAAAAATATTTTTGTTTTCTTTGCATACAAAAAGTATTCTCATAGCTTCGTAAAATTACAGTTGAACCCCTGATGTCACATGGATTATTTTACCGATCTCCTTGCTACGTTTCTGGACGTTGATCGTGTTAATTCCATTGCTGTCTATGGGAGGGTCAGAGAGCTCTCAGAATGCATCATAAATATCTTAATTTGTGTTCCGAAGATGAACGGAGGACTTACTGGTTTGGAACGACATGAGGGGGAGTAAATAATGACAACATTTTCATTTTAGGGTGGAGTAACCCTTCAAAATACAGCAAAACAATTCAAATAAAAAAAATTAAATCTGTTCTGCATATGAGTTAATAGACACATCTAATATAAAAAATATGTATTGGTTGTAAAAAAACAACAAACAAAAAAACGAGTATTTGTCAGTAAATGTCAGTCTCTAGTAAATGTCAGTTTAGAGAGCTAGGAAAGTTTGTGTGTGAGAGGGAAAGATAATAGTAATGGTTAAAGCTGGGCAGTTGTGCCTGAGATCTTTAGAAAACATGAGGAATTGCCTGGAAATTGGAACAAACAGCCAGAAGCACTTTTCACTGGCGCGCACACAGCTAATCCATTCAACACGGCCACTGCAAGAGTAAGTGTGTGTGTGTGTGTGTGTGACTGTGATAAGAACTGCTGGTCACTTCTCACTCCCACTCATCTGAGAGCTTTTGCACATGTGTGACTTTGTCTGGAAGAGAGTGAAAGAGAGAGATTTTACATGTTCTTGTTCTACTAAATGAAATGCTGCATCTCTCTCTCTCTCTCTCTCTCTCTCTCTCTCTCTCTCTCTGTGTGTGTGTGAGGGGGTGTTGTATTTTGTACTATCTGTCTGTCTGTCTGTCTGTCTCTTTCATTCTGTCATTTTATCTATCGTTCTGTTCTATCTATCATTCTATTTATAATTCTGTTTATTCTATTCGTAAAGGCTTGTTGAACTTTCTCAAAACGTTCAAACATTCATAGTTTATCAGAACAAACTGTGCTTTTGAAGTTAAAACTTGGTTGAATTTCTTTTGACTTTCATTTCAGTTAATTAAAAAAAAAAAAAAAAAAAAATTGAATTTGAAATTAAATTGAAATTGAAATATTTAGCTTGTTTTTACCTGTAGAATACTATACAACCCTGCCCTGCCAATGAATGAAACCAAGTCTCACACCTCTATAAGGATTCTGTTCTACTCAAAAATACATCACAGTTTGAAAGTTAAATGTTTTGTTGAATGCCAGACTGATTTAATTATGTTTGTGCTGTATGTAGGACTCTTTGTTTCTAAGTATTTTGAATCAACATATTCTGTTATTGAGCTACATAATAGGGTGGCGGTATTTGCAGGGTTTCATTAAATCCAGACGCTGATAAACTTTGTTCCAGGCCATCAATGAACCTCCATTTAAATTCTGAATTTACATTTCGAATCGAACTTCAAAAGAAAACAGCAGTCATCCTGTAAATAGAGGCTCTCAAACGGCGAGGAATGAAAGTGCTTTGGAGGTGGTGACTGTTTATACAAATGAACACCAAGCTAAACGTTGATCACAAAGAAACGCTTGAAGGTCATTACTCCTGCCAAAGGCTGTGTCGCAAAGAACAAGCCGCAGGACGTTTTTAAAATTTTGTTTGTTGAAGTGCCAAGCGCTAGTGTATGTTTGTTTAGCAAATGAATAAAAGCTGGAGGAGTGAAATTCCCTTTCAAAGCGGAGTCATTTCCTGACAAATAATGTGAATGTGGAGGCGCTCGTCACGTTCCAGCGTTCCGCTCAAATGAAGGACCTCGCGGGTCCAGACAGATGACATGCTGGCAGAGTGAAAGGTGTTTACATGAGCGGGTCAGCGGGTCAGTGACGGGCCTCTACATGTGTGACTGTGGTTAGGTCATGACATGTCATGCTTGTTTTGATGGAGTGAATGTGTAGGGAGATGCGTTTTCTGTCTGTTTAATATCTGTCTGTCTGTCTGTCTAGCTTGATCTATCTATATTCTCTCAGTCTATCTGGCATTCGTTCTATCTATCTGATGTTCTATCTATATATCATTCTATCTGTCTTTTATTTATCGTTCTGTCAATTTATCTGTCCTTTGTTCTAAATGTTGTTCAATTCTGTCATTCTCTGTTATTTGTTTTATCGTTCATTCATTTTATCATTCTATCTTTCATTCTGTCGTTCATTCTGCCTATCGTTCATATGTATCTATCTATCTATCTATCTGTAGATCATTCTGTCATTCATTCTGCCTATCGTTCATTTATTCGGTCAATCTATCGTTCGTATGTTTGTTCTATCTATCTATCTATATTCTATTGTTCTATCTGGCATTCATTCTGTCTAGCTGTCTGATGTTTCATATATATTCTTTATCTGTTTTATCTGTCTATATCATTCTGTCAATCTGTCTGTCCTTCATTCTCTCTGTCATTCATTATGTCAGTCTATCTATCTATCTATCTGTCTGTCTGTCTGTCTGTCTGTCTATCTATCCATCATTCTATCGTTCTATCTATCATTCTGTCTGTCGTCCATTCTATCTATCATTATATCTGCCACAGTGCCACTCATTCTATTGTTCTATCATTTGTTCTGTTTTCTACTGTTCTATCATTATATCAGTCATTCGTTCTATTGTTCTATCTAGCATTCGATTTATTGTTCGTTTTATCAATTGTTCTATCAGTCATTCGTTCTATTGTTCATTCTGACATTCTGATCCCAATTTGCCTGAATTCACCCTGTGTGTGTGCACGTTTTACACGTACATATATACATAGATATTTTTACTTTATATGCTGTGAGAGATGCTTATTTTCTGAGTGCCAATGTGTTCCAGTATGATAGCAGACTCCACAGAGTGAGGCTGCATTACCCATGATCCCGCTGTGCGGCCATCCCCTCCAGGGCATTCTGGTCTTGTTATGCTGGTGACACAGTGCAGGGGTCTTATTGACAACTCCACACACACACACACACACACACACACACACACACACACACACACACACACACACGCACTGCACCAGCCTGTTACCGTTGTGCACTCAATCTAGAGTTGACATCTTGATAGTGCTTTTTCCTTAGTATTCATTTCAAATGTGCATTAACCGACTTCATTTAACTTGTATTATATATAATTGCGCCTCTTCATCTCACATTAACATTATAAAGTTTGTGATTGGTCACTGGGCCTCGAAGAAATGAGCAATTAGCTTTGGGTTTTGGCCCAGAAGGAGGTTTACTTCCGCACTCATTTTTGGAGGGAAAATCGACAGAATTCTCTAGAGTCGTTTTAAATATGGTAAAATGTGTTAAACTGGGCTGAAAATAAATTATCAAATTAGCCAAATTAATAATAAACGCAGCCTCAAGGGGTGGGGGGATAGTGTGGACATATAAATTACTTCTCATCGGAAACATTAGCTTTAGCAACAACGTTTAGTTAGGAATCAGTTTCGTTTGCTGTTGTAAGACGTGTTGTATTGGACCTAATAATGAAAATGCAAGGAAAATCACGATGGCTTTCAATGTTTATATAGTTGAGATCCATCGAGAGACACAATGACCTGCTGTTTGTTGCTAATGTACATTGGAAAACAGCTAAATAATTCTGTTGTCATAGGAACAACAATATATATTTATATTTTAAGGAAATAAAGCAGAATACATATTCATGGCCAGGAAAAGTGCTTATTAACGGTACATTTTCTCAATTCATCTGCCATTGGCAGGTGTAGCTAAATGTTAATTTCGTGCCGTGTGTGGGCCTGTGGGTATACGTTTGTGTGTGTTCATATAGGACAGATGTTTGCGTGGGCTAGCGTGTATCCTGCAGAATAGACGGTGTAGGTGTTTGCTTGTATTCAGTGTGGGATGTGTGTGTGTGAATGTCAGCTCTCCGTGTGTGATGGATCTGTGTGTGTATTGTCGAGTGTGCAGTAGAGAGATTAGCATAGCGCTCGTCTCAGCGCACTCCTCTGCTCAAAGTGGATAATGGTTTGGGGAAATGCCTTTTGTCATTTTTTTCCTTGCGTTCTCTTCTCGTCTTTCGAGGCAGCGGTGTTGAGTAAGCCTCTGTGTGTAAATAGGCCCATATGTGCCTGCTGGTGCTGAATGCCAGGTAACCCTCTGTGCCAACTTAAACGTCCGCACACACACACACACACACACACACATATCCTGGGATAGAGTCACATCAAACAAGTCCAAGCACAGACCTGAGGGAATTTGACATGTTCATTTAGTCTTTATTTGTGAAAAAAATAAAAAGTAAAAAAGTTAATGCATTTAATTATCCCCCGACACATAAACATATTATTATTTTTACATTTATATTTTACATGTACATGTGTAAAAACATGCACAGTTTTTAAATGGTAAATAATAAATGATTTATTATTTAAAATAATATTTATTTAGTTATTTATTTATTACTTATTTAAGCATGTTTTTACATGTCCACATAAGTGTAATTCTACAAATTTGGGGCAATTAATCTTCATTTTTTTCAGTAATTATTGATTTATGTGGTTAATGTAATTAATTTGATTAAAAATGTATATATAAAAAAAATGTGTCCTCACTGTAGTTATAAATTTGGGGGAATTTTTCCCCCCAGTAATTATTGATTTATGTGATTAATGTGATTAATTTGATTTATTAGTTATTATTAAATGTAAAAAGTTATTAAATTGAATCTTGCCCCTTATAATTTACATTATATTTGTTATTTTGCAAAAAATATAAAAAATATAATTATTTTATTATTATTAATATTATATTATCTTAATATTATATTTAATTTATTAATTAAGCATATTTTTATATGTCTGCGGTAAGTAAAATTAGTTTTTTCTGTTTTTTTTTCATGTTTTATGTAAACACAATGGTAATTCCATGTTTTTTTTTTTGGCATGTATCACAGAATACCAAGATATTCTTTAAAGTACTTTGGAGTACTGGGTAAACAGCATTGTGCTGCATGTGAATATGGTAATCATTAGGTTTCATGGTATATATCAGAATACCATGCGGTTTATTTTCTCTCTCCCTATAATGATTGGAAAACCAGCAATCGTTCCAGTTTTCAGGAGAAGAATGGACTTTGGATTTATGAACGTTTATGTGTTTGTGAAAATGCGAGTATGTTTATTTCTCATCGCGTTTTACGGTTGTAGATTTGCATTTGTCTGAAATGAATTTTCCGCATCTAATATCAGATGGGCACACGACCAGGACTCTACCGCCGGAGTATCACACCATCTTGAACTACACACTCAGAAACACACACATTAAGAGCTCTACCTGGACCTGGCACATATCTGCAGGCATTTTTCTGCAACTGTTCCACTCCAGATGTGCCCATGTAATTACCACCCCAGAAACAGCTGTGTGTGGGTGTACGTGCAAGTGTGTGTGCAAGTGAGTTTGATTACTTGCTCAGGTTGAAACAGGAAAATAAATTCCTGGTGCTACTGTTACGCCAATTCAGCATTGTGGAAAGGGCCTTTCAGAGACTATTTATATGTGCTTTGTGTGTGTGTGTGTCCCTCGTTCTCAGCATATGTGGACATGTAGGCTGTGGAGATTGCTCTAGGACTGCACGGCTTCGCATTTTAATAAACGACGATTATGTGCATCCATTTCAGTATAAATCTATATGTATCATGTTACTTACGTGCGTTTCCATATTTTAGCGAATGCAAGTGTGAAATATCACAGCATCATCACGTTGCTCAGTTAACACAATATGCCTCAGTCTGCATGAATATGTCTATAGGAGTTGGAGCAGATGCAGAGCCTATAGATTCTCAGTGATGTTATGCTTCAGTGGGAATCTATGGCAGATAACTGTACTATTGATTTTGATTGTGGATATTAATGATGATAATTGGTAAATAGGCTCTTATAATGTACCCTGTGTATCTCTGAGAGCATGATTAGTGATATTTGCGTGAGAAAAATCATCTTATTGTGAGCATCAATGGAAATTGGGCTTTCAATCAATGTATCTTTGCCCCAGATTCTCTTTATGTTGATTGGCTGACCCCTTAAATGGGCGGAACTTTACAGCGGGTGGCCAATAACTGATACAGTGATGTACATGATTGACACACCACTGGCTGTTAGTTGAATTTTAATTTAATTTAGCTTTTATAATCTTATTTTTGTTGTAATCTTATTTTTGTTCATATTAATGCTGCTAATTTTGTTGAATATTTTTATTTTTAAAAAAGTCAAAAACATGATAAAGCTGGAGTGAATGAATGAACGAACTTAAACATACACTTTTTACTGTTACACTAAAAATATTCCAGCTATTTCAACTTGATTTGAGGATTATGCTTTTTAAAAAAAAAATTGTCTTTTTTTTTATTGTATTATTTTTTTTTATCTATTTTTAAACTTTGAAGTTCAGTTGCTGCCTTAAATGAAGTAAAATCAACTGATTTTTGTACAAACCGACTTGAGTTTCATATAACTTATAAAAAAAAGTTTAATTGATCAACTTATTTTGAGTTAAAGTAATGTAAATGCATAAGTTGCCATGCCTTAATGATCATATTTTTTGTAGTGTACTGGTACTTTGACGTTCGGGCAGCAAAGCATCTTTAAAAAAGTGACATTACAGCCTCCAAATACATGTAAGTATGCTTCTTGCTATTGATTACCCACATATGTGCTTCCCCATGTAGGTGAAGAACAGTTTTAAAAGCAGCTGCTGCCTGTCCAAACAAACCAGCATCCCGAGAGCATAATGCAGTGTGATCAATCCACTGATACGAACCTGTGTGTGTGCTGTTTTCCTTCTTGGCATCAAAGAGAGAGCATTGATTTCCCATCATGCATTATTCACAAAAATGCAAATCAGCTAAAACCAAAAAGAACCACCCCAAAGCTTTTTTTTAATTAAATATGCAAGAATCCCTAGGCGCAATTACCATGGAAACCACGATTATGTCACAATCTCCAGTAGAGTAAAATTATGGTTTTCACTATGCTCTTATATAGGGTTCTACATTATTTTGCATTTTTTATATGCGCTAATATTGAAATCTTGAGCCCGGTTTGCTCCACCCCCAGCGGGCGTCGCGTATGATTGGGCAACTTGACAGCCTTGGGAATCAATTGATCCATTTTTAATGAGCCGAACTGGGCAAGAGGGCGCAGAATTTCTTCTCTCTGCCTTGAGGGGTGAGAAAGAATAATGGATGAGCTCGTTGTATGGTGAAAACATTTGGACGTTTGTGTGCCGCATCGAACCACGACCATACGGGTAGTTACATAAATTCAGCTACCACAGACCTCCCAAGAGGCCAATGTGATGCTGTAGACCTGAATTTCACCTCATATCAGTGTATATCTGCAGAGCACAATATTCTCTCACACTACACAGGAGATGGAGATTGCTGAGAAGAATCTATTGACTTACTCTGTGCATACATACAGCATGTTATTTCTTATTTAGTACTGGCCTGAATAAGATAATTTACTTAAAAGATGTTCACATATAGTCCAAAAAGACAAAAGAATACCTGAATTTATAAAAATAACCCATTCAGTAGTTATATGCTTTATTCTTAATGCTGTCGTTACATATATGATCCACAACTGTTTTTTTTTTTTCATTATGGTTGTTCTTGAGTCAAGAGGTTGTTCATGAGTCTCTTTTTGTCCCGAACAGTTAAACTGCCCACTGTTCTTCAGAAAAACCCTTGAGGTAATTGCAAATTCTTTGGTTTTCCAGCATTATAAAAGGTTTAAACGTTCGCTGATGGTACAGAAGGAAACAATACATTAAAAGCCGAGGGTGGTGAAAACTTTTGAATGTTTGTGTACATTTTTCTTATTTTGTTTAAATATCATATTTTTTTTCATTTAGTACTTCTCTTCAGAAGGTACAGAATATACTTGCATTGTTTCCCAGAAGACAAAATATGCACAATTTACCCTGATTTTGAAACTGCTTTCAAATACAAAGTTAGGCAGGTACGTTCCTCCTTTAGCGTTTGACAGCGTAGGTCAACGCTAACAGCGTCTTTTTCCATCACCTGTGTTTATTCAGATGTACGAGCGATGCGGTTTACTTGTTTGCAAGCAAAATGTTTTAGTCGGTTCCCTAGAGCACGTTGTTAGAAGTCTGTAAATTTGCAGCTAGGGGTAAGGTGACGCTAAAAAGCATTCAGTTAGCTTTCATGTCTCTCAAATTTCCGCTTGGCACATAAAAAGTTTTTGTAAGCCGCATATCTGGTTGATTTCGAGGATTTCAGACAGTGAGAATTACATGCTGTGATGTGGTGTCAGACACATTTACTTAGCTATCTAATATTAGCATCATCACTTAGCATCATAAGCGCTATTAGCATGGGGATGTGTGTTTGTGGGCTGCAGAGAAGTGAATTACTGTGAGTTACTGTGCTTTCTCTCCCTCTATCTGTACATCTTTATCTCCTCTGAGTCAAAAAGCAACTTATCAGTGCAGATCAGGCCTTCTGACAGGTGTGTTTTTGGGTTGGAGAGCGCAAGCAATCTGTGTGAAGAGCTCCTGTGGGATTGAATGTGGCTTTTGGGCTGTATTTATGTAAATGTATGTGTGTTTGTATCGTGATTGTGTTTGTGTGATTGAGAGTAACTGAAGATGGCCGAAGAGTGTGGTGTTGTGTTTGTGGTAAAAAGCACTGTGTGTGTGTGTGTGTGTGTGTGTGTCACGTATTAGCATTTGAATGGTCTCGGGGTCATTGAGATGCAGTTGCTATTGACAGCCAGATGCTTAACATGACTGGTCACTGGAGTCTGAGCCGCTGGAGAATGTGTGAGCAACGTGTATGTATGTGTGTGTGTGTATGTTTTGTGTCACTGGTCTGATGTATGCCCATAATATATGCAACTGTCAATAAGTCACTTGTATAGTTTCCCAAAATATCACCCTTAGGATTATTATTTTATTTTATGGGGTAGGGTTTGGTTTTTTTTATTAATGTTTTATGTATCTTTAGACTTTCAGACTAAAAATGTTTCTATTTCAAACTAGTATTTAATTTATTTTGTCATATTTTTATTGCATATTTCACACACTACTCTTTGCACGAGAGAGAGGAGGGAAATCAACTGAGAAGCAGACAGTGGAGAGAGAGTTATGAGGCGTTATTAAATGTTTAATAATCATTATTATTGTGCTGTGAAGCTCATATTTCCTGCATGGGGACTATGAGCTGGCGGCTGATAACAGCGCAGCGCCTGGAGTGTGTGTTTTTGTGTGTGTGTTTGAGTGTCAGGATGGCTGAGATAAGTGTGTGTCGTGATTTAAGATGCCTCTGCCATTTCAGACTGTCGCCACTAAAGATTTATTGCTAATTAGGTTAGAGAGCACTTGACCTGTCAGGTATGTGTGTGTGTGTGTGTGTGTGTGTGTGCGTGTGTGCTCATGCTCTTTTGTAGATTGGATTGGTTTTCTGTGTTCGCCTGACATTCGACATTCTCACATCAGACTACATGAGACAGTCTGCCACCGTACACACACACACACACACACACACACACACACACACACACACACACATGTGCACCTCTCGTTAGGACGTTCCTTTGACATTTCAGAAATGTGGCTCTCACAGTATAGCAGAAGACTAACAAAAACGTACCAAATGGTACCAAACCATGTTTTAAGGATTTTGCCGTAGTAATATTACAGTATTATGCAAGAATATAATTTGATTTATAGAAGACGTTCAGTCATCCATGTGTGACAGTTTGACTCCCGAATAAATGACTCTTATGAAGCGATTCTTTTTATTGAACAAACAACATACAGCACAACCAGTGTAGTTCAAATCCCGAATGAATGACTTTTATGAACTGGTAGTTTTTGATGAATCAAACGCATACAGCACAACCAGTATAGACTGATACCCCGACTAATGACTCCTATTAATTGGTTCTACTTAGTGAATGAACAACACTGTTCAACCAGTGTTATCTGATTCCCAAACGAATGTCTCTAATGACTCTGTTCATTTTAGTGAATCATTCACATACAGCACAACTAAACAAAGGACTCTTAGGAGTCATCTAAGCTTACTGTGAGTCAGTATGCATTGTATCAGTTTATTTTATAATAATAATAATAATATAAATGGATGAAATGTGTTTTGCACATTTTTGTTTTAGTATTATTGTTTAATATGTAGTTAAGGGTAATTATTGGATTGTATTTATGTTGCCTCTGAACAGCTTTTGCAAGAATTTTTATTACTTCCAATATAACTCCTTTATAGAAGTTAACGGAATCATTAAGAGCAATCTAAACTTGATCCAAATCATGATGTAAATAGGCTTACTATGGTATACAGAAATGGTAATCATTCAGTACCATAGTATATCAAAGTACTACGGCACTGCTTTAAAATCTTGTGAATTTGCATTAAAGGAGGTACTAGAGCCATTGTTATTTTAGTATCATTGATGTACTATTTTATACTATTTTATGTTTTTTTCTTAATAATATGAATTTTTAAATATATTTTTTGTAAAATATTTTTCATTTTAATGTTAGTTTAAAAGTCATTTATTTGTTTTTGTCATTTTTATTACATTTCTGTCTATATAGTTTCAAGTTTTAGTTTTTAATTTTAGTTAATTTAGTACTTAAAATTGTATTGCTTATTAATTGATTAATTGTTTATTAATGTTTATTTTAAGTAATTATTTTTTAATTGTTTTAGTTTTCGTTAATGATAACCCTGACTTGAGCAATATATAGAAATATATAGAGCAATGTATAGAGTGAAGTCTTGATTTTGGCCACTAAACAGCCACACATCAACCATTCTGCTTGGGCAAACATCATTTAAATTTGCATTTCATCTGAAAATATAAAAATCTCATTAAATCTAGTAAAATCTAGCAACTCAAACGTGGACAAGCAGAACCGACCGTCTCCGGTCTCAGTGCTTGTGTTCGTTGAATAAAGCTCATAATTATGTTTCTAAATTTACATCAGTAATAACACAGAACTCAGAGCAGCTTCAGGCTGGAATGCTGCCGGCCGCGAGCCCGACCACAACACACACACACACACACACAGCAGTGTATATAATGTCTTATTTTTCTCCAGAGGGAGTTCCGATACCTCTTTTTCTTTGTCTTTCTCGTCTCTCACTATATCAAACTTGATCATATTTCTTCTCCACCCTCTCATCCTTCATTTTTCCTTCCTCACACTTACACACACACACACACACACACACACACCAGTTCAGTTCCTTATGGTGTGGCTTCTTTTCATTTGCCTGCAAGGTGTCAATGGTTCCACGACTCCATAAATAAAAGATTCATCACTCAAAAGCCAACAGAGCAACAGTCTCTCGCTCTCTCTCTCTGTCTTTCTGATTCTTTTCCACACACTTTTTGTTACCTAGCTCTCACAAATATTACACACAGAGTAACACAATCTCTATAGACTGACCCCGTGTGTGTGTTTGCACACATGTTGAAGAGTTTGACACTGACTCGCCGCAGCTGCTGCTGTGTAAGAGCAGTAATAGTGGGGTCTGCTGCTCTCGTTTATTTTACAGCGCTGTCCCTCGTTCAGCTCTTTGTCAGTTCTCACACAGTCTTCTACTGTTCTCCTCTGTTCTGGCGCTCTGCCCTCATAGACAGGAACTCAACCGTCACACTTCTAATGTTCTTTAAACCAACGCTTTTTACACTTCCACTGTGTGCGTTATTTAAAGAAACCGTTGTATTTTAAAACCTTTGATATATATACACTCAGTGGCTGGTTTTCAATGGGTTTTTACTGCCAAAGACTGCAGCTTTTATTGGAATATGAGTGAAATAAATATTCTTGTTTAGTCAAGATGAAAAAGCCATTTGACTTCTGGCATGTGATGCATTTCAGAACAAAACATGATTTTTAATGAGATTTTTTTTTAAAGTAAATATAAAATGAATAAATGAATACATAAAATATTGATTGGATTGTGAAAAGTGGTTTCTGTGTGACAGGTGATTGGAAATGAAGGTTTTAAAATAAGAACTTAGTCATTGTAGAGGCAGAATGTAATTTTTTTTAGTTGTTTTGATGAGTCATGTACAATTAGGGATGGTTTATTTTTTTGTATTCAAAATCAGCATGATTTTTAAACCTATATTGTAGTGCAATAAGTCTTCCTTATTTTTATGTATATTCTAGTGAAACGTCTTCTCAAATGAGAAAAAATTTGACAGGAATTGATTGGATTGTTGCTCAGTTACGTCTCCAAGACGTCTTTTAAAGAGCACTTAATTTGAGAAACATCTGCTGTGTACAAACATGTTTTAAATAGCAGTTTTACATGCATTCTAAATCATAAAAAATAACATCTTCTAAATGTCTGTTTAACATCTGACAGGAAATGTCTCTGGGACATTTTACAGATGAGCAAGGTGCTCTAAAAAATACATTTTCCATAAGAAAACATCATCAAAACTCATTTTATAACCTGTTCCTATAGGAATTATCCAGGTAGTTCATAAGGTTCCACCTCGTAGAAAAGTAGTCGAAATCCTTGGATTGAGTTACAACTATAGCAACTTCATAGCTCAAGCTGTAATTACCACTTAATTACCAAATCAAATCATGTTGTTAGTAATCAAATTAATATAATATGCTGATTAATTTATTCAGTTAATTGCATTTAATTGCATGTATTAATGCTGAGAAAAGCCCCCATATGAAGGTTCACACAGGATATTTTTAAACATAATTTTCACCCAAAAATGAAAATTGTCATCATTTTCTCATCTTCAAGTTGTTCCAAACCTGTATGAGTTTCTTTCTTCTGTTAAGCACAAAAAGATTATATTTTGAAGAATGTTGGTGACCAAACAGATGACGGTAGCCATTGACTTCCATAGTATGAAAAAAATACTATGAAAGTCAATGGCTGTTAACTGTGATGAGAGTAGGGTCCTATCTATTCCTAACAGTCCTAATATTCTGTAAAGTAATCCTTGTGTGCTGTACGATGACCGAGCGATCAATGTGTTTGTGGCAGCATGGCTTTGTTTACCACCCGCAGGCTTGTCTTTTAGGACTCCGTCCAAATGAACAGAGCCAAACCGGATCCAGTCTGAGATTTCACTTTTGGAAAAGCTCCAGGAGTTCCATCAGAAAACAGTCGCAGTATCCCAATTTGTGCCGGGTTTTGGAACCCAGAGTGTGTAAAATACAGAAAAAGCCCTCTCAGTTCCGTCCTGCTGAAGTTATCATTCAATGTGAAGCGGCTCGACAGGCCAGGCCACAAACGAATCTCTGTTGGTACCCTTCCTTAATCTGATCTGATGCGCTTTTTGTGTGGATGTCACACCACCCACTTAGTTTAAAAGAAAATCCCTGGTCATGGCCTGTCCCAAGACTTGAGACACATGTCCAAGTGTTCTTGGATCAATGTTGGTGTGGCGCGGCTGAATTGGACTTTGTGTAACCCTCTGTTTCTGTAGTCTCCTGATTTTAACGCATCCATGATTCTATCCAAATGCATCCTAAATCTCTACAAGTCTTAGTTTTTATTTATGTTGATCTAGTTGAAACTTGAACTTCTTGAACATTAAATATTGAAATGTTGTCTGATATTATATAGTTTATTTTGCTTTTTTTTTTAAATAGGCTTGGCTGCTACCCAAAATTTGTGAGGTTAATTTACTCCCAAATCAGTAGATCTCCCAGAATATCCAAGTCACATTTCACATGAAATTATATGTTGAATAAAGAAGATTTTGGACCATTAAAGGGATAGTTCACCCGCGCGGCTTTAATCGTTTCGTGTCTTTAGACCTCAATGTATCGTCACGAGCCGCAGGGTTTAATTTGGTTTTGTCTGTGTATGTTTTTTCTCAAAGCCGTGAGTCCCATTGACTGACATTATATGACTGACAGACTGCAACGGTTTGAGTTTGTGTTCTACTGAAGAAACAGTCACCTACATCTTGGATGCCCTTGGGGTAAACAGATAAACACCAAAATTTCATTTTTGGGTGAACTATCCCTTTAACCAAAAGGTTTTTTTTTTCTCTTTTTTTTTGTAATCCTGTTTATTTATTGTTTATTTCTTATATATATATATATACATATATAATGGACACACACACAATATAACATAAAATTAATTTTAGTCTTTATTGTGTGTGTGTGTGTGTGTGTGTAAATGTTTTTTTATTATTTTATATATATACATAAAATAAAATAAAATAAAAAACATTTACACATACAGACAATATATAACATATGTAAAATTCATATTAGTCATTATATATTATATTATATTATATTATATATTTTTTCTTGACTTGTTTTCTGAGATTCACCTGAACAGAATCTATTAAATCATTACAATTACTTTTTTCTACCTCATAAATTGAATGCAGTCAGAATCGATATTTCAACACGGCTCTGTCGTGAGGAAAACTAGCCTGTGGTTCGTATATTTTAATAACAGTTATCAGTTCTACGATCATTGAAAGTTTCAGAGGTTTGACACAAATAGGTTCACTTTTATTTATTCATTAATAAACGTAATTGGCTGCTAGAAACAAACCCCCTGGAGGACGTTCTTCCTAGATGAACTGGATGGCCTTATCTTGTTGTCTAATTTCATGTTAATGAATCATATTAGACCGGGTTTTTTCCTGCACCATGTACTTGAATGATTCAGATAATATATGTATCCGCACCTCATTACTCTGCTATATGAATATAAAAGGGTTATTCTGTGCAAGTATCAGACTGTGATGAATCTAAACTGTATTTAATAGAGCTTTAAAAGATGCTGGGGAATTCATAACTCACAGGGGTGTGTGTGCTTCCACAGAAACGCAGGATAAGTGAGTGTTTTTGTATGGAAGAGAGTGAATTTAATCTCTCAGATAAAGTAGATGTATAGACTAGACCTTAAACTGACCTGTATTGAGTTCTCTTTCTGTGCTGCGAGCGCGCGTGTGCGTCCGTTTCACAGGTGGGAAATAGCCTTTGTCCTTCAGACGTGCTTTTGTAAAATAGCCCGGTTTTGTCTTTGATTGGAGTTTGTCCTTGGAAGTCGCAGAGTGCGTCTGTGTGTGAGAACTGGAGCACTAGCGTCGACTTAAGTGTGTTGATAAATTTCTCAGGGCTTTTAGAAGCGCCACTGTACAAACATCAGGAGAAGTCACACGCTTTCTGCTCAAACCCAGAAATACGTAACAAATCTAAGCTGCCTTGGAATATTTGCCAGAAAAGGACATCTATGGCATCGCTCTACCAGCTTTAACTCCATTTATTCTAGTCGTTTTTACTCGTGAAATACAACGTCTGGAGCTGTCAGCACCCCGATGTATCCAAATATGTGGGTTCAAAACCGCACTTGGCTTATATAAAAACCTCATCCTGACATAAAGGATGAAAAAATTCAGGCAGTCTGTGGAGGTTTCCTGAACAGCGTGTGTGAATTTACTGGTTGAACTTGTACAGCGTGACCCGAACCGGTCCATTAAAACCTCCTGAAAAAGAAAGACAGGAAAGGGTAAGCTAATTTAAACAGCATTATGTTGTCATCAACTTGCTACAGCACAAGTTAACCAATCGTCAGCTGCGAATCTACCGAGCTTTAGCCAACTGTCAGTAGATTCGTATCTGATGACTGTCTGGTTGGCCAATCATCTGCCACGAATCTGCTGAACGCTGATCATTAGCTACAGATTAGTACAGTAGTGTCAGACTTATTTTGATGTCTAAATGGTTTGTTTCGATGAACATTAAAAAAAAATAAATAATTGGGGGTTTTGCACGATTTTAGTGTTCATAAATCCTGTGAATAACTCGAAATCAGAAAGAGTCATTCAGTCAGATTTGTGAACTGCTTCAACTGAATCGTTTAAAAGTTTGGACTCAAAACAATGATTCTCATACTTGAAATTGTTCAACCGGCAATCATCTTTTACAAATCTACTGAACTCTGGCCAATCAGAAGTATAGCGACTACAGATGTATTTGTCTATTATGTCAATCTCTATGTCTGTAGAACAGCGCGCAAGTAACGAATTGAGTTCTTTTTTCTTTTTAAATAGCTTGAACGTTTTGGCAAATTAATCTGCGAATCACATGCCGAACGGTGGGGTCTGGACCTGGTCTGTATATCAAGGATCAACTGCGATCCGTTTAAAGCCCTAGCCATAGATCATTTTATTTACTAATTTGAAATCATTTACTGATATCAATCGTGAAAATTCATTTACGCATTAACAATGTTTGGACTCAGATGTAGTTCAGGTCTTTTAGATCAATCATTAGCCTACAGATCATTTGTCAATAGTCAAAAACTGACAAATCATTTAACAGAGTCATTTTAGTGTTCATAAATTCTGTAAGTGAGTCAGGTCAGGTCATCAAATCAATCATCAATCAAATTCATCCAAGAATCATTTAGTCTGATTTGTGAACTGCTTCAACATATTAAATCAGTTGAGCTTAAGATTTGACTCAAAACAATGATTCGCTTGTAAATTGTTCAACTGGCAAATTTTGCCAATTTCTGGCAAATTCTGGCAAATCATTAGCTACATATTTGTTGACTATTTGTCAATAGTGTTGAAGTCTAACTCATTTTAATGAATCAGTTCTTTTCACTCACTGTCTCAATGAACCTGAGAATCACCAAGAATCATTCATTTTGTTTTGTGGACTGCTTCAACTGAATCATTTAGAAGTTTGGACTTAAAACAACGATTCGCTTGTAAATTGTTCAACCAACCAATCATCTGCCATGAATCAACTGAACTCTGGATAATCAGTAGCTATGGGTTTCTTGACTGTTAGTGTTGGGAAGTATGATTTATTTGGACAAATCGTAATTGAAACAAACAATTTTAAAAAGCTGTTAAAAGTAAAACAGATAATTGGATATTTATATAATTTTAGTGTTAATGAATCCTTTGAGTGAATCCTTTAAAATCTGATCAGTCAGATTCATCATTCAAAAGAATCATTCAGGCAGATTTGCGAACTGCTTCAACTAGTTCAGAAGACTTGACTCAAAACAATGATTTTGTTCTAATGCGAATCATTTGTTATGAATCTACTGAACTCTGACTCATTCCAACAAATCACTTCTTTTTAAACAGTTTGTTTCAATGAACATGTGGAATGGAAAACTATTGATTATTTTATGTCTCTTTAGAGTTCCTATGCCCTGTGAGTGAGTCAGTATTCAATAGTGTTGGGAAGTCTGACTCATTTCAATTACTTTTTCCAAAAATGTGTTTTAATAATCTTGTTAATTAGTTCTTTTGTATAGTACCCTTTGAGTGAGTTTTAACCAAAACCAACAATCAGCTCAGTCTCATTCATCCACCAATAGTTTATTCTGAATTATGAACTACTTTTATAAGATTAATTTACAAGATTTGACTCAAATCATTGATTCCTTTGTAAATCGGTCTACTGACCAATCATTAGCCACCGATCTACTGACCGCCGGCGCAAAAAGCCCAAAACAGAAATGCCCCAAAGTAATTACAATCAGCAAGAGGAGAAAATACAGTTATTGACTTTTCTGATTAAATGGGAGAACTTGAACTCGGCCTCCTCACATCTCAAGAAAGAAATTATTGTAAGTAGTCCCGCAGCCGAAGACAAAATGAATCTAGTGTGCCTGTGCATAATGTATTTAATTATTTTTTCCTCTTGAGAGAGAATGTGAGACGAGTCAATCAGTGTCTTACCAACCATCTCAATATTGGTCTGCCTGCTGGTGTGTGTAAATGTATTGTAATGTCTGGTCTATGTATAGACTGTCTGTCTCCGTGTGTGTGGAGGTTAACAGGGTGTGTTCTGTTGAGGCTTGAGTTACATAGGAGACCTGCTTATAGTAAGTGATTTACCAGTCCTCCTCTCGACAGACAATGTGTGTGTGACATTTAGAGATGTCTTTTGAAACGCTGCTCACTTTTGAGTGCACTCTCCTCACTGATAACCCTTTAACCTGCAGACAAAGAGAGTGAGACTGAATGAGTTCTTGTGGAGACAGAGATATCACAAAAAATAGAAAACCATGGAAAAGAGTAACGAAAAACAGTCTCTCGGTCTCATGGGGCGTTCATATATGTACAGCGCTTTGCAGCGACAGAGCAAACAAATCATTCATTTTCAATGAGAGTCACGATTTCCGATGACATGAGCG
>CM049857.1:4956390-5016390 GCA_027422415.1 Schizothorax lantsangensis | reverse complement strand
TAGTTCAGTATTGAATGGCTTATTGCATTTATAAAAAGCTGACAATTATTTATCGAAGCGAGATAGTTGAGTAACAGTAGAATATTTAAGTTTTTTGTTAACTTTGCAACTAGTGCCGTTCTGTATATTAATATATTTAATCATTGTCTGTCTGTTGTTCTGTGTCTGTCGTTATATCTACTGTATCATTATAGTTGTTGTTTTGTCTGTCTGTCTTTATATTTATCATTATATCTATCATTCTGTCTGTCATTCTGTCTGTCTCTAGTTATATCTATTGCTTATATCTGTCATTATATATCTCTGTCATTATGTCTGTCTGTAGTTATATCTTTTGTTATATTCGTCATTATATATCTCTGTCATTCTGTCTGTCATTGTATGTGTGATTATATCTATCGGTATACAGTATCTATCTATCATTCTGTCTGTCAATGTCTATTTATCGTTTATATCATTCTATCATTGTCTGTCGTTCTGTCTGTCTGTCTTATATCTATTGTTATATCTATCTGTCTGTCATTGTATCTATCAATATCTATTGTTATATCTATTATTATCGTGGTAGATATGGTTCTATATATCGTCTGTTGTTCTTTCTGTCTATAGCTATCTGTTGTTTTATCTGTCTGTTATTATCATACTATCATTCTGTCTGTTTTCTCTATCGCTGTATCTGTTGTTATATCTGCCTGTCGTTCTTTCTGTCGGTAGTTACATCTATGGTCATATCTGTCTGTCTGTCGTTATATTCATCATTATATCTATCATGTCTTTCATTCTGTCTGTTGTTATGTCTGTCATTTTATCCTTAAATATGTCTGTCGTTCTTTCTGTCTGTTATAGGCTAGTTATATCTGTCTGACGTTATATTTATCATTATATCTATTGTTATATCTGTGGTTATATCTGTCTGTCATTCTGTCTGTCTGCTATTATATCAGTCATTTTATCTATCCATCATTCTGTCTGTCATTTTCTGTTTGTCATTCTATATATCGCTCTGTTGTTATCAATCTGTTGTTTTCTATCTGCCGCTATATCTATTGTTATATCTATGTCATCGTGTCTATCTATCATTCTGTCTGTTGTCTATTTATCTTGCTATATATAGCCTATAATTTTATATATATATCATTATCTATCTGTAGCTCTTTCTGTCTGTAGTTATATCTATTGTTACAGTATATCTGTCGTTATTTCTATCCTTCTGTCATTAGGACTATGTATCTATCGTTCTATTTGTTGTTCTCGCTGTTGTTCATTCTGTGTCCTTCTATCGTTCTTTGTTGTTCTTTCTGTCTGATAGACTGCATGGCCTTAAAACATTCACACTTCAAGATTTTAAAACTACTTCAAACTTTCTAGCCAGACTTCCTCGAGCCAACATCAAAGTTTGTCTTGACAAGTTTTCTTCATATAGGCTTTTTTCTTCCTTTTTTCTCTCTCTACGGTGGTTAATGACAATTAATCAACTTCAATCCTTGATTGTGTTTTCTTCATCTACAGCAGCTCAAATATTCGACACCTGCTGTATATTAAGTAGGTTTTTGTAGGATTTTTACACTACATTAATGTTTTCTTTAAGAAATAGAGTGAGCTAATTTGATAGGCAGAAGTAAAGAGAAAGTAGAAAAACAGAACAGCTTGCAGTTATTAATTACCGAAATTACAGTCTGCTTTTTTTAACCTCATTATAACGCAGACACATTTTAGGCAATTTTCCGGACGCAAATCCTTGATTTTAGGCAGCGCTCCGAAAGGCAAATGCTAATGAAATGCATATAAGATGTAAATATTGCACACCAACACAGTGTGAAAGGTAAATTTGCTTGGGAATTTATGTGCAGGCCAACTTTGATCTCACAACATGAAGATTCTGCATAATAACAAGCTCCTAACGGAAAGTAGGCGTGGTTTGTTGCCGGGGTCTCTCATGGGGGCCAATCAAATCACAACAGTGTTTTGTCAGCCAATAAGCAGAGCCGTGATAACAGCCAATGAGGCCTCTGGTGACCACAATTAAAAACACAAAAGGAGAATTCCTCCAGTGAGAGTTTGAGCATGCTTATGCAGTCAAACTCTCTTCCATCTCTCTCTCTCTCTCTTTCTTTCAAGCAGCCGAGATTTCTGCAATAAATTCTGTGATATTTCTTTACAGCAGGGCAAATTAAAAAGAAATACTGCTCCCGCTAAGAGAAACACTGCTGCGCTCTCTTTCTGGATCTCTCTTCTGTGGTTTCTCTGCTCTCATTCCCTTTTTCTTTCATTCATTCTCGGTCATCTCTTGCTCATTTTTTTCTTTCATTATCACGCTCTGATCCTTCCTGTGCTCTCATTTTCTCTCATCACACCATTTCTTCACTCCTTTGCCAGCTCCCTCGTTCCCTGTCCTCTTCTCACTCTTTTCTTCAAACTATCGACCGTCCAATGCCACTGTGTAATAAACTCAATACAAACCACATTAGAACA
The DNA here is from genome assembly GCA_027422415.1 of Schizothorax lantsangensis. Taxonomy (NCBI): domain Eukaryota; kingdom Metazoa; phylum Chordata; class Actinopteri; order Cypriniformes; family Cyprinidae; genus Schizothorax; species Schizothorax lantsangensis. Next base: position 5,013,918 of record CM049857.1, on the reverse strand, counting down.
CAATATACACAACAGAGTGCAACAAAATAATACTATTGCAGTGTGATTTTAGTGTTATTTAAATTATAATGTTTTGAATTGGCTTCAATTTTTGTTTTGGCTTTAATTTTAATGTTAGTGTAAGACTTTTTGTCATTTTTATTGGCATTTTCATTTAGCTTAATTAAAATTTTCAGTTTTACTTTACTAACTAAAAATAAAATAAGTTTAAGTTAGTCAAGGCAACATTTCTAATTTTCATATTCATTGTATTTCTGCTTTATTTCAATTAATGAAAACTATTTTGAGATGCAGGACAAAGCAACAACAGAACACAATACATTAGAAAACTGCATAACACACCATACAGTAATTCTATTGAACAACTCAATACAGCACAATAGAAATACATTATAGAATACACGGTAGAATGGAAAAAAGCACAATGCAATGGCAGTGTTTTTAGTATTTATATACAATTATAGTATTTACTAATATTTTGAATTAACGTTTTTATGTTTTCAGTTTTATTTTAATGTTTAATTTTGTGATGTGCTTTTGTCATTTTTATTTTATTATTATTTTTAAAAATATTTAATAACATTTATTTCTATTTATTTTATTTTTCTATATTTTATTTTATAATCTATTTCTATTTATTTATTTTGAGTTTTAGTATTTTTTTTAATAATTTAGCAACAAACTAATTTTACTTTAGTTAGTTGCAGAGACAGCATTTCTGATTTTCATTTAAGTTTCATTTAGGTTTTTCATCTTGTATTTATATCTTATTTTATTTCAGCTTTATTTCAATTAATGAAAACTATTTTAATAGTTTTAGTTTTAATTAGCAATAACAATACAGCACAACAGTATAGTACAAAGCAACAACAGAACACAATACGCATAATGCTGCAGAATAACTCAAGAGCACAACACAATAGAGATACATAATAGAATACACAGTAGAATAGAAAACAGACTGACACAGTAATGCACAACACAACTGTCTCTGGTCACTCTGTTGGTGGGACAGAGAGGGACGGTTTGGATAAGTCCTGGCAGCTGTTCAGGATCTCCCTCTCTCTCTCTCTCTCTCTCTCTCTCTCTCTCTCTCTCTCTCTCTCTCTCTCTCCCTCCCTCCCTCTCTCTCTCTCTCTCTCTCTCTCTCTCTCTCTCTCTCTCTCTCCTCTGTCTTTTATATTATGCTCTTTTTTGTCATCTTTGTCTTTTCGCTCTGTTCTTCCATTACAGCAGAACTGACGTGCTCTCTAGGGGTTCGGCATATGAGCTATCCTTCTGTGTGTGTGTGTGTGTGTGTGTGTGAGAGAGAGAGAGAGAGTGTGTGATGAACTAACTCTCCTGACCGCCTCAGGATCACGTCTCTGAGGATTTCTGGTCAGAAGGAAGATTCTCTGTCAGATCTCTCTCTCTCAATCGCCTCAGTGCTGTAAAGGAGAGAAGTAGGTCGTCTCACCTCAGGAGGAGTGAAGTGTGTTTACGTGCGAGTGTGTGATAGTGAACGTATTGCTATTCCAGCGGCACGCTGAGGTTTTTGTGTCGGTGAAAGCCGCAGTAGTGTGTAAGGACTTGCTGTCTCCTGGAGAGGAAAGATGTACAGACGTGTAAGAGGGAGATTTATGGTGTCAGTTTGTGTGTGTGTGTGTGTGTGTGTGTGTGTGTGTGTGTGTGTGTGTGTAGAGGACTGTCTTTGTGACTGAATCTCAGATTTCCGCTCACAACAACACAGAGATGTAATCAAATCCAACAGAACCTCACTGTTCACAACACATACCTCAACATAGGCCTGCCACAATTATTACATAATCGGTGAATATTTAATTTGATTTATTTACATTTTTTTATTGAATTTTTATTTTTAACTTTTAGATAATTTTTCTTGTATTATGTTATTTTTTTATTGCTTATATTTAAATGTAATTTATATTTTTATTTTTTTACTATTGTTTTTATATATATATATATATATATATATATATATATATATATATATATAATATATGGTAACACTTTATTTTAGGGTCTCTTAACTACACTGTAAAAAAAAATTAAGTTGGGCTACCTTACAATTTTAAGTTAACCAGCTAAAGCAGATTTTTGAGTTTTCTCAACTTATTTTTTAGGAAATTTCTCAACTTTTTGTTGTATAAACTTAAAACAAGAAGTTGAGACAACTCAAAAATCTGCTGAAGCTGGTTGCCTTAAAATTTTAAGTTTGCCCAACTTTTTTTTTTTACAGTGTAGTTGCTTATTAGCATGCATATTACTAGAATATTAGCCATTTATTAGTACTAATTAAGCACATATTAATGCCTTATTCTACATGACCTTATTCTACATCCCTAATCCTACCCAATACGTAAACTTAACAACTACCTACTAACTATTAATAAGCAGCAAATTAGGAATTTTTCGAGGGACAAGTCGTAGTTAATAGTGAATAAGTGTTCCCTATTCTGAAGGTGTTACCATAATCTTTAGACAAAATTCACAATCATAACAGCCTTACATCAACACAACACATAACCAGGACAAAACAATACAACCAAACACAATGTGACTCACCAATTTAATAATAAAAGTGTTCTTCGGCTCAGTGAACACCTTTAAAGACAATCACAGAGCTGCTGTTAACTTCAGCATACAGTAACTCAACACTAACAATGATACAGCACCGGCTGCACTTCGCATTTCTATCCATAACGACTCCCAGAGTGCATCTATGTCTGCATTATGATGTTTCCAACCAACAGAGCCTGAAAACGGTTTCATTTCATTAGTAGGCCTACAACTTTTTCATTCACAGCTTGATATGAAATCTTGACGGCTCACATTACGTTTCCATATTTGCTAGCATCTTAAAACTTTAATCTACGAATCCTCCTACTCCTCATTAATAAATGGTTATACCAGGAATCATGTTTCTGTGAAGTGCAGATTTGCTCTCTAATGCTTTCATTGGGGTGTGTTTGAGGGCGTTTTGATTTGAAACAGGTTTTTTGCTTCAGTGACTGAACGACCCACTTTTAACGTTAGTGGCCGCAGAGCCGTGAAGGCATAAAGTAAAATATTAAAGGACGGAGGGTGCTTTACATGCTAACAAAGACTGGCGTGTCTGTGACACACATAACCGCTGGACTAGAACACAGAAATGTGGTGTCTGCATGCTTCGGCTTGATTGATGTTTAATATAACCTTGAGCGTGAACACACACCTTCATGTCAGCAGGGTTCGGTTCACACTGTGCCTATTATTCCTACAGAGATACAGATGACAGGGACGATGTCGTTTTGGAAACTGTAACACAAAGGCGGACAGCATGAACCTTTCCTATCACGCTTTCGGTTTCATTTTATTATTTTGGTATCTTGTATCTTGCTCTATTTTAGTCAGTGTTTATAAAGAAAGTTGTTTTATTTTGCTTGTAAAATACGAACCTAAAGCTGAGACAAATATGCTGTGTAGAGATGTGCGATATTTAGGCCCTATCGTGTATGATAATAAATGTGCGAGCTGACATACGAATGTTGAGATATTTATTTTATACAACAGTTCAAAAAACAAAAAGTTAATATTGAGTGAGTTACATTTTAGACACAATATTGTCTCTTTATTTCTGTTTCATCAACAAAAATAGTTCCAAACAGAGCCGGAGCAGAACATTTGCTCACCTCACTAGACCTGGAAACAAGGCATTTGAGTGGGAACTATAAGGTACATTTAGGTTGAGAGAGGGGGTACTATCAGAAACAAAAAGTGTTATAAGTGTAACTTTAGCTTGTTCTCGTCTACACTAGCGTTTTCACTGCGTTTCATAAATGATCTTCGTCCACACTAACCGAAAACACATCACATGACCATTCATGCAGGTACAACGACGAGCATGATGTGATTGTTTACACAGTCATCAAGGATACGCAGAGCGAATGTGGGCAGCCATGCCATCATTTTCAAAATCTCTGTTTTGGTCCGTTTACACTGAAACACAACCCCAGAGTTTTAAAAACTAAAATGGGGTCTGCAGTGTTTTCGCAAGTCTCTATTTCTGAGGGTCGAAAATACCGGAGTAGTGTAAAAGACAGGCGTAACCGTAGCAAAAGTTATGCGATTTAAAATGAAAATGCACTAGTGTAAACGTAGCCTCAGAGGAACACTGCGGTATTTCAAAAATCTGTTTTTGAAGAAATCAAGTCAAAAATCAATGATCCATTCATGAAGACTTCGTTTCTAAACAAATCAGCTATTTTGAACAAATCGTTTGAATGCATGATTCAGTAAATCACTCAATTAAGACAGGCACTTGCCGCCACCTACTGGCGTTTTTAGCGTCATATTTATTTATCCATGACAGGCCTAAACCAGCCAAGGTACCAGCATAAAAACACAATTATTTATCGTTATCGAAAAAATATCAAGAATTAATTTTGTCAATATCGCACACGTAATACTGAGGAAAAATCTTGGGAAAGTAAGTCCAAATAGGCTTATACAAAGTACTTTCCCTCAAGTTAGAAATGAAATACAAAGAACGTGGGTTAAAAGGGTTATTGTGAAAGAAAAACATGAATTGGGCAGATTGTGAGGACGGACGGTAAGGATAATGTTTTGTGTGGCTCCTCTGTTATAAAAAAAAAATCATGCATTCAGATGGCAGTTCATTCAAGCTGGAACGAGGGACGTAATTTTATTCATATGATGACAATGTACATCCTGCAACTAACGGTTGTCGCTCTTCCTCTAATTGTTTTATACTAGATAGCAGGGCCTTTTTATGAGACTGCAAATTGGTCCAGTGATGTCCTGAGGAAAGCTGAATTGAAGAGAGACGTGGTGATTATGGAGGTTTTGTGGGGAAAATGTGTAAGGAGTCTCAGAGCAGATTGAAGAACACATTTGAAGGTTGTTCAGTTCATATACATAGAGAATTGTAGTTTCTAATGTGAAGTATTGACCACAATGTAGTGTTGTAGTCGAGAACCGTTCATTTGAATCAAGACCAAGAGGGTCGAGTCCAAGTCAAGACAGAGTCCAAATGCTTCAGAGTCCATGACAAGACTAAAATCATAAAAATATGGTCTTTGACTTGGACTCAAGAACTGTGATTCAAGTCCAAGAGCATATTTTCATGGTTTTGGTCTCAGGAGCATGTGGACTCGACCCTCTTCTGGTCTCAGTCTTGATTTGTACTCAAACACTGCCATCATGTTCTAACAAACTGTTTCTGAAGAAGTCAATATAGATCATTTATATTTCTATAGTGACATTAAATTTTTGTACTGTTCTGCTCTACGGTATTTATCTGTCTAAAAATAACTTTTGTTAGAAGGAAACTTGGTCGCAAGCCATTGCAATGCTCAATAGGTGAGTGAATCATGCATTTAAATTGGTTCTTTGCAATGAGTCATTCAAACCAAGTCACAATTCTTGAATGATTCATTATCCTTATTAATCTGTTATTGATTCATTATGATTCATTATTCATTATGATTCAGTCAAAGTGATTGTATTCTGTAGTTACAACTAACTGGAAAGGCAATGGGATTTCATTGGTCAAACAAATGGAGATCTATATGATCTATATGAATTGTTGCATATTTTAGTCTTTATTCTTGTCATAAAACCCATTATATCATATATGCGTATATTAAGAAATATAACGCAGTGGACACTGGACATAATGCGATTGTAAAATAACTGCAAGAAGAAAATTATTTAATTTGTAATTACTAGGTGAAAGGAGCATGTATTTATCATAGTTTGGTGAATTTTTGCAGATGAAATCCAGTCATTTTGATATTTCCCCAGGCAGATTTCACAACTGGTTCAGGATTTGCGCATGAATTTGCTCTATTGATGAGTTGAAATCTGCTTGGTTTGAAAGTGTCCTCTGTGATCTGTGTTTCATACAGTACATTGCTACATTTTCAGATGTTTTTGCCTACAAATTTCAAGCTTTTTTAATACTGCAGGATAATAATTGCCTTTTTAGCAAAATCTGTCTTCAACATTGGTCTATTTGAGGGTGTTTAAAAGTTTTTCTGATGTTTGATCTTTCTCTCTCACAAACACACACACACACACGCATACTGATGTTCAATAAGAACGCCCGTGAAGTGAACGCACCACATCTCACAACATAAAACAGCACAGCTTAACTCATCCTACCAAAACAACACACAATAACAGACCGGACATGACAAGAGGGAATCACACAACTTTTCTCTCTCGCATACTTGTTCTGCCTTTCTTTGTCTTATGCATAATACATACACTCTCCTCTGGTAGCTTTGAACTCACTGTCCTCCTCTCCCGCTCACTTTTTCTCTGAGGGCTTTTGCTCTGCTTCTGCGGGTCGCATGATTGCATGAGGGACCTCCAAATCACAAACGTCCCCTCAAACACACACACACTGTGCTTGTTAGCGCTGTCCGTTTAGCCGCAGCATGTGTGAAGGAAAAGAGAGTGTGTGTGTGTTCAGAGGTCGTTGGCTCAGACTGACAAGATGCTTACAGAAACCAATGCCAGCAGCAATAAAGATCCCGCTCCAATTAATGACACCAAAACAAGCGCACACACACACACACACACGTAGTCCATCAGAACTCTCTGTTATGGAAATGGCCATTTGTTCTCCCTCACTTCCTCTATGCGACACTCAGAATATTGGATTTGTTGTCACACAGAGAAGAAAAAACACACAAGCAGTAGCAGAAAAAAACTAGGGATGTCAAAAAATACCAGTACTTAATTATAAAGTACTTAAGTTAATGCAAATCTTTTCTTCAGTGCAGTCGGTGACAGTAAAAGTTATAGAAATGCCTTCATCTGGTCCATTTTTGATTGCATATATCCTTATGTGAAGAATAAAACTGATGTCTGGTGAAGTGGTTAGGAGTAAGTAAATTTGTCAAAATAAATGTCCAACTTGTGATTCCCTTTTTACTGAGAAACAAGCATTGTAGTCATCAAATATTCACTTGGTTATGTCTAAAGCTCACTTGAATTTGTTCTAGATCATTAGACGTGAAGTTATGGTGCCTTTGAGGCCTGTGTGAAATCAGTTTTTGTACCTTCATGCAGAAACGCTGTCTGTGAAGTCATTGACTGACTGGGCCATTAAATAATAACAGACAAGGTTTAAGTAATACGTATTCCATTCCAGTCATGTTTTCTTGGACCCCAATAGGTGGCTATTTTGTTGCCTGTTCAAAAACATATTGCAGTATTGCTTAATTGTGATTGTGTCTTCCCTTACAAAAATTAACCATAGTTTTGCTATGCTAACCATAGTTTAACCATGGTATTTGTAATAAAAATGTGGTTATACAAATGCATCCGCTAAAAAAAACATGGTTACTACACTTTTACTATAGTAAAACCATGGATAATTTTCATAAGGTTTGTTCTAGCTAGGCAAATGAGCCTTTATATACATTTGTTATTGATCCTATACTTATTAAACTAATGTTAAACAAAACTAATACTTGTAAACAAACTGAGAAATGTTGTATATATGTAATACTTGACAGTATTGACAGTATTGTTGTGTTGTAACTTGCTTATACGAGGATAGCAGGATAATTGGCTAACAATATGCTAAGCTAGTATGGTTAGCTTCTGCGGTTATAAAATGTAGCATATCTTTTAAAACATTAGTTTATTCTGCCAGGCTTTATTAAAAATAAGAACTTGTTCTTAATTAACTTGCCTGGTTAAATAAAGGTTAAATAAATTCTACCTTATAGGCCTAAGTATTTCTACCATATATGTTACATATAAAATAAAAGAACAACTAAACATCATAATAATGCAAAGTGTTTTTATACAGTATATATCCTGTTGGGTGATGGTTAGCTATGGTAATTTCCCTTAAAAACATTAACCATGGTTTTGCAAACAATAAAACAAAAAAAACATGGTTATTGTGGTTAAACCATGGTAACCACAAATTAACCATGGTCTTGCTACGAACCATAGTTTAACCGTGGTATTTGTAGTAAAACTGTAGTTATACAGATGTTAACCAAATCGGCCAAAAAACCATGGCTACTACACTTTTACTATAATAAAACCACCAATTTTTGTAAGGGTTGACTGAAGGTCATTTCTAATTGGTTAAAAGCTCTCCCCTCTGTCATAAAATTTCACTTGCACTAGATACAAACTACTGAAATGTTGGTATTGTGACAGCACTAATACACATACAGACATTTAGAAGAAGTGCGTCAGTCCGGCTTTTCTTAAACGTGAAACTGAAGTGAAAGGATCATGCCGTGGTCTATGGATATCAGAACATCTCACACACACTCTTGTCATTTAGAATTCTCTCTGTTATGGAAATGCGCTTTGTTCTACATCACTTCCTCTCTGTTTCTTGGAATATTGGATTGGTCGTCACGTTACGCACACGCATTCAGATGCAGTGGAGCGCTGCGGCTTTTCTTAAACGCGGAGCTGTCAGAGAATAGATTATAATGCGGTGTTCAGATAACAAAATATCAGCAGATAAACACACACACAAACACTTTCCATTAGAAAAGAAAACACAAGGCATGATTTTTCAATGCAGTTTTTCTTTAGAGTATTTGATGTATGTGAATGAGCTGAACACAGGATCCCAAGTTCATTAATGTTTCCAAACTACATTTTGCAAAGCGTGGCTCGTAGTACATCTGTTTGTTAATGTTTGCGTGACTTGTGACTGGGAAATATGTCATGTAGTTATTTTAGTGTGCAATTGTATTGACAGTGGCTTGTCATAATGGCTTTATGTATTGATAATGCTTTGTGCTTATGTGGATAATGGCTTTTTATTGATAATGTTTTGTGCTTTTGTAGTTAATTAGTGAGTGTCTGTGTGTGTGTGTGTGTGTGTGTGTGTGTGTGTGTGTACCACTGTGGGAGTTAGTATGATCAATAGTGTGTACTAATAGAATAGTTGGCAATGTGTTTGTGTTTATGTCCCATCTAGGACATTCTAAAAATGTTGGCTAACCTTACTTAAAGGTTGTGTTATTTTTAAATATTTTTAATGGAAGGCATAATGATGTTATTTGTTTTTGATTCAAGTTCCCACAAAGTTATGTGAAAGCATTTTTTTTTTGTGCAACATTATTTAAAAGTCATTGAAGGATGAGTACTACAACTAAAAAAGTTCTTGTTAACGTTTTTTATAGTTATAATAATAATTTTTCAACAAATGATCCAAGTAACATTGATGTGTTACCTTATATTAAGCTGTAATAAGCTAAGTGCATGTTTTCAGATATGTTATACTAACATTTAAAAAAAAAAGCCAATGTTACAAAAAGCTGTAATTTTTCAAATATTGGTAATAGAGGTTCTAATAATGTTATTAATATTTGATTAAAATATATATATATATATTTGAATTATTTGACAATGATTAAAGTTGTATTACTCCTAAAAGTCATTGTAATTATTAATGTTCAAAGTAATATTGATGCCTTACCTTAGGTTAAGCAGTGTTTACATGTTACATACAGTGTTACAGTGACTACATATTCAACAGCACAATTTGCTAGGTTGCTAATACAAATATTGAGTGAACTTTTCCAGATAAGTTATGCTAACATTTATATAAATGCATTGTTAAAATTGCAATAGCCTCATTTGAAGTTGCTGTGTTATGTCCAACTGGACATTTTAATATACCAATAACCAAGATGGAGAATTCAGAAAATGTTTGAATAGATTTTTTTTTAGCTAGGTAGTTTTGATAGTGTCTATGTGTTTATGCACTGTGGTGTTTGTGTTGGCCTCATGATATGCATTTTTATTGTGTTGTGTAAAGTCTCTGGCCAGCTGAGCCGGAGATTTGGTCAGTCTAAACAAGGCTTTAGGGGAGACAAGACGCTGTTTGCGTACTGAACCTTGACTGCTCCAAAATGCCTGCTGGTTTTAATCTGACAGACTGTCTGTCAGTGTATGTGGACACAAAGAGAGAGAACAAGAGTGTGACGGAGAGAGAAACCAAGAGAAATAGACCCGGAGAAATAAAATAAGCTGATCTCTGCATTTTGAGTTCTTGTGTATGTGTGTGTGTGTGTGTGTGTGTGCCTATTCCAATTTGTGAGACTTGAGTTGGTGAGTATGCTGTAGGATATCATTAGAGGTGGAAGGGGATGTGTGTGTATGTGTGTGCTGAGTCATGTGTGGGCTGACCACAGCAAATCCATTCTGTGTGTGTGTATTTTGTGTATGCATGTGTGTTTTTGTGTGGGCAAAAGTTGGGACAGTGTGTGTGTGCATGGTAAGGTCAGCATTGCATTTTTGTGGACTGGAACACATCCTAACCGTCCCGCAGGGCACACACAAAACAATCAGTGTCTAAAACTAGAGTTGATGTACCATACCAACGCACACACACACATGCAAAATGCCTTACTTGCAAGCATGAACTCACAATCACAACAAATTGAGGACATACCTTAGACTGCTATTGTTTTTATATAAAGCTAATTATAACTTACTAACTCTAAACAAAGATGTAAGCATTTTTAGAATAAAAAAATATATATATTTATTGGATTTATGAATCATTCTTACAATTTAGGTCCCCAAAGGCTTTGTCAGATTCAGCTAACTTCTGGGGACAATTTTGTTCCCCAAGTATAGCTAAGTAAACCCATTCACAGACTTCCTCTCCAGCAGCACTTTATCATAACCAGTATATTGCTGAATCCACAACATTTTGTCCTTTCTCAAGAGCTTTTTTAAAACCATGTCATATAATGAGTGTGTGTGTGTGTGTCTTCGTTTTCACGGGTTATATTTTTTATCTTTCGTTCTCTATAATTATTTTGTTCCTGACTTGCATTCTCCTGCTGTTTTTTCTTGTGTGTGTAAGTGAATTTTCCTGAATTGCATCCTCCTGGTTTTTCTCTAGTATATAATTGTGTTTCAGTGTCCATTTTGAGACGTGGGTAGTGATGTCATTCGGCTTGCGGTTGCCTGGCTACCAGCCCTTCTTCGGAACACGACTTCCTCTGCTTGCTTGATCTTTTTGACTGATCCCTAGTGACCTATGAGCTTTAGATGTGAAAGGTCAGGTTGTGTACTGTCATGTCATCTGCTCTTCCTAACATCTTTCTCTGTTTTTTTTTCTCTCTCTCTGTCTCCAGGATGGGTTTGGTGATGGGATGGCAGTGAGCATGGCCCTTTGGGCAGGCATATGGGCCATTCTCCTACCATTGGCCCTCTTGCTGTTCATCTCTCCGCCTCCAGGCCACTGCCAAGGTGAAAGGTCCCGCCTACAGTTTACTGAACCACTGTACCATGCGTCGGTCTACGAGAACTCGGCCGCCCGCACCTACGCTGGCAGCCAGGTGCGCATGGGCGTCCCTCTCCAACATCACTCGTGGGAGGTGAGGTACCGCATCACCTCCGGGGATGAGGAAGGATTCTTCAAGGCCGAGGAGTACACTCTGGGTGATTTCTGCTTCCTGCGGATAAGAACCAAAGGGGGGAATGCTGCCATCTTGAACCGTGAAGTTCAGGACAACTACTTGTTGACAGTGAAAGCTTCCATTAAGGGGGATACACTAGAGGCCTGGACTAAAGTTAGTGTACAGGTGTTGGATATGAATGACCTTCGACCACTTTTCTCCCCTACCACATATTCAGTTACCATTGCAGAAAGCACACCCCTACGCACCAGCATAGCTCAGGTCACTGCCACAGATGCTGACATAGGATCAAATGGAGAGTTCTATTACTTTTTCAAGGAGCGAATGGAGCTTTTCGCTGTGCACCCGACTAGTGGAGTTGTTTCTCTCAGTGGGAAGCTGGATGTTGACACTCAAAGCCGCTATGATCTTGAGATCCAGGCTGTGGACCGGGGAATGAAGCTCTATGGGAATAATGGAGTAAGCAGTACAGCTAAACTGTTTGTTCATGTAGAACGGATTAACGAGCATGTGCCCACTCTGAGTATTGTTACATTAGCACCTGTATGGACTGAGAAGTCCCCAGTCGTAGCTGTGGTCACCGTAGAGGATCTTGATGAAGGGGTGAATGGAGAAATTGAAACAGTGAGCATTGTGGCTGGGGACCTTCTTGAGCTCTTCAGCATCGAAAGGACAGAGATGCCAAGTGAAGAATTGGTGGATGAGGAAGTCACTCAGAAAGGATCTAACGAGCTTGTCCTTCGTGCAACAGAGCAGTTCGACTGGGACAGTTATCCGTTTGGATTAAACCTCAGCTTGCAGGCTCGGGATCGTGGAACACCTCAGAAGTTTTCTACTGTGCACACGGTGCACTTACGATTGTCACGACCAACCCCGGCGGAAGTCACATTTCAGAAGGATGCATACGAGGTCCTCTTGAGTGAAGTTTCCCCTCCTGGAACTGTCGTCGAGGCTGTGAAACTCCAGCCAGAGCCAGATGATGCTGAGTACATCCTGACCCCATCTACTGATTCGGGGTTCTTCAGTATCAACACCATGACTGGCGTCATCAGCACGTCACGTTGGCTCACCCAACTCACACAGGAAGTATTTGAGCTAGAGGTCTTAGAAGTAGACAGTGACCTTAGGGTCAAGGTTAGAGTCGTTCTTGAGGATGCCAATGATAATGCACCATCATTTGCTCAGCAGTCTTATGAGGTATTTGTCAATGAAAGTGTTGCAGTAGGCACAACTGTTGTTGTGGTGACTGCTTCTGATGGTGACCATGGGGAAAACGGGTACATCACGTATAGCATGGCTAGCTTGACACCATTACCTTTTAGCGTACAGCAGTTCACTGGAGCAGTCACGACAACACAGGAGCTAGACTTTGAATCATCTGTAGAGAGTTTTAGTTTTGTGGTTCGTGCTTCTGACTGGGGTTCCCCTTATAGGCGTGAGAGTGAAGTCAATGTCACTGTGCACCTAGAGAATGTTAACGATAACAAACCCCTATTTGAGAAAGTGGCCTGTGTTGGTGTAATCTCTCGAGACCTTCCGGTAGGTGAGGTTATCGCCACAATGTCAGCCATAGACATTGATGAGCTAGAGCTAGTCAAATACAAGATCCTCTCAGGGAATGAACGAGGGTACTTTGACTTAAATCCTGATTCTGGTGTCATGACCTTACATCACTCCCTAAACACTGCGGCACCCAAAAACTCATTCAGTCTAAAAATTACTGCTACAGATGGGGAACACTTTTCCGATCCCATGTTTGTGAACATATCCATAGTGCAAGGGAAGTCACCGCCCAAGAGCTTTAGTTGTACCGAAACCAGAGTAGCCCAACGACTAGCTGAGAAACTTCTGAAGAAAGCCAAAGCTAGCAGTAAACCCAAAATGGAGGAGGGATTTATTGACCTGTTCTCTGTGAACCGTCAGACGCCTCAAATTGACAAATCCTTCCCAACTGACATCACTGTGCGTGAGGATGTACAAGTTGGCACGAGTGTGTTTCAGGTAAAAGCCCTTGATGGAGACACTGGGTTCAATGGACAACTCTTATACGCCATTGCTGATGGCAACACAGACAGTTGTTTTACTATTGGAATTCTGAATGGCGTAATAAGCATCTTCCTTCCTCTAGACCGTGAGAGGATAGATCGCTATCTTCTAAACATCACAGTGTATGATTTAGGCCAACCGCAAAGATCCTCCTGGAGGCTTCTTACAGTTTACATAGCAGATGCAAATGACAATGCACCTCAGTTTCTTCAAGATGGTGGCTACCAGGCCCGCATTCCCGAAAACACCCCTATTGGTACCGAAGTCATCCAAGTGGAAGCTACTGACAAAGATCAAGGTCTCAATGGCGAGGTCCAGTATTCCCTACTCACTAGCACATCACAGTTTGGCATTAACAGCTCCAGTGGGATTGTATATGTTGCAGGTCAGCTAGACCGTGAGTTTGTTCCGTTCTTCGTATTAAAAGTGGAAGCGCGAGATCGAGCAGAGCGAGTGGCTCAACAGTTTTCAGTAACAACTCTTAAAATCTCTCTCGAGGATGTTAATGATTGTCCACCAGCCTTTATCCCAAGTGTTGTCAGCGCCCGTGCACTAGAAGACCTCCCAGTGGGCACTGTCATTGCCTGGCTGGATACGCAAGACCCTGACCTGGGACTTGGAGGGCAGGTGCGATACTCGCTCGCTAATGACTATGATGGCCGTTTTGAGGTCGACAAAACTAGTGGTGCCATTCATCTTACCAAGGAGCTGGATTACGAAACTCAACAGTTCTTCAACCTAACAGTTCGAGCGAAAGACAAAGGCCGACCAGTGTCACTCCTGTCAGTTAGTTTTGTTGAACTGGAGGTGGTGGATGTTAACGAGAACCTGTATGCACCATATTTCTCGAGCTTCGCCATGAATGGATCAGTAAAGGAAAGCGTTCGGATCGGGACTTCTGTGCTCCAGGTCTCTGCAAGGGATGATGACACGGGAAGGGACGGCGAGGTGCAGTACTCCATACGTGACGGCAGTGGTCTTGGAAGATTTAACATTGACGAAGAAACAGGTATGTGTTGATCATATTTTTCATATTGAATTTCTTTAAAAGTTCAATGATGGCTCGTAAAGTGCTTGCAATTTTGTTGAAAATGTTGTGGCTTCCTTGTACAGTTATGTGCAGTCTTTCATTCAGTGTAAGGTAAAGAGCTAACATGGTAAGGTAACAAATCTTCTTTTTTTTCTCACAAGGGTTTTTCTGAGTCACATTATTGTGGTGTTTTAAGTAGCTTACTTTGCTTGCATAATCACTAGGTATTGAATACAGCTAATATGCTGTAGATAGAGCCTGTAATACGGAAAGGAAAAAAATAAAACCCTGAGTTATATGCCACTCACGGTGGCTTCATGGGACACATAAATGAAGAGTGAATAGGCTTCAGTGGTTTATCACCTCAGGCCAGTTAAACACTGCATTGGCTTACATTTTATTTAGGTCGAGTTTTGACAGTTGAGATGGAGGGGGAACGATTGAAGTGCGATTTAAATTTTGATAGTGTTATGGTTAATGTTTCATGCACTGCATTCAATTCACATGCACTGTTTTGATGGGATCATTTGTTTTTGTCCAGTTTTGTTGAACAAAGTGGGTACATGTGTGTGTGTGTGTGTGTGTGTCTGCGAATAATCATTTCTCTGTAAAGAAATATGTGTGTATGTACCGAAATGTGTGTGTGTGTTTGTGTGAGGTTGATTTATGTGTTAAGCCTCTGTCGGGTGGACTGAATTACCACACAAAGCTCTTTTATTTACATTTATTGCAGTTGTCATGTCATTCTGTCTGACCCGCACACTTAGCTTTAACCCTCAATTTTTTTCTCTCCCCCTTTTCTCTCACTCTGTCATTTTCTCGTTCCCCTTGACAGTGAGTTTTCTGTCAGTGAAACCGATAGTATCTGGGTTTTTATTAGTGTTGCTTCTAAAGGCAAGCATCACTATTATTATTACTCATACTTAGGGCTAGGGATTTGATCAAATTCTTGACTGTAAGTGTTCAACTTCAGTATGTCATCTGTCAACCACATAGCAACACGTTAAAAACCAATCAACCACATAGCAACATTCTGGCATTAAACCACAATGCCTATTGCTATTTTTACAAAGGCAAACACCACTCAATTTTTTTTAAATCCATAAGACCAAGAAATCCACAAGGCAAGATGAAGTATGTGTGAAAATGTGTGTGTATGTGATATCCGTCAGCCTGTAAAGTGGCAGAGGTACAATAAACTGTGAAAAATAAGTAGGTTATGTGGCATAAAAGAAGTGTTCCTGTTGGAAAATCCAGCTTTAAGCTGGTAGCTAAATTTTGGAATCTTATTTCTAGTAGATCCAAGAAGGTTATAAGCTGGTGCAAGCTGGTCGATCAGCCACCATGATCTAAAAGCCATCTTGACCACCTTGAACTGGTTTGTTTCTGGTGCAAGATGGTCTACCGCCTAGCACCAGCTTATGTCCAGCTTGGATAATCAAGAAACCAGCTACCAAGTTTTTTTTTTTTTTTTTTCATCAGGGGTTTCGCAAAAGCAGTGCTGGGTAGTAACTGATTTCATGTAATCTGGATTATATAATCAGATTCCAAAAATTAAGTACTTGTAATTAGGTTATATTGCATTTTAAAGTGCTCGTAATTAGATTACTGTTAATTTTAATAGATTACAATTACATATTATCTCCCAAATGGCAGTAAATTATTCATAATTCACCCTAATTATTCTTTTTTCTCTCTTAAATTTTCCTTTCTAAAAAAATCCTACCACTTATATACATTCTGAAAGTCTTATAGTAACTTCGAACACCAGCCACTAGTCAGGTGACTATAATAACACAGAAAATGGAGAGGCCACAGTTTCAAGTTTCAAGTTTTATTTGTCACATACACGACTATACAGAGATTGTACCAGTGTGTGAGATTGTACCTAATTGTGTGATGGCCACACAATTAGTTTAATTTGACATTTTGTGATTTAATTAATTATTAGCTTTTCATCACCTCACAAACCCCCTGCAGTTGTTTCAGGGGTTTAATGAACTTCATGATGTTGATAACAAAGAATGGAAAATATTTTCTTACGAGTTAGGTCGAAAGTAATCAAAAAGTAGTCAGAATACATTACCTAATATGTGTAATCCAACAGATTACATTACTAACTACAATTTTCCGTCATGTAATTTGTTATCAGCAATGGACTACAATTTGTAAGGAATTTACCCCGCACTGTGTAAACCGTGAGTGTGTTGAAACTGTGTACCAACCGGAAGAGGTCGACGAGACTTGTAACACAGTGTAAATCGAGAGACTGAGGGGAAAAAGAAAACGAGTTCGGATGAAAGAGTTTGGGGTTCAGAGGCCAGAATGGTCTGTGTGTTTGTGTGTCTACTCACCCGCGAGCTGCCTGAAAATGATCTGGAGGTTTCAAAACGACCCTCAGATCTCCCGTGGTCTTTCACCTCTCCTTGGAATGAGGGAATCAGGAAAAAAAGGAGGGGAAGCCATGAATATCTGTCTATTTCTTTTAAGACAGAAACGAGAGGGTTCACCGTGGCCTTTAAAGGGCATGAATCACACACACTGGTGCAGAACAGTCGCCTTCTACTTTTTAAACCCTGCTACAACTCGCTGACAGCAACAAAGCAAAGTACTTCAGTACTGCGGTAAGAGTGGTTTAAAAACGTGGTTTTGTGAGATTTGTGTCCTGGCAGCAGGTGGATCAGTGTCTGTCAGGAGTCGATTTGAGTCTTTGAGAATATCACACCTGTCTTGGGCTTTTTTTTTTTTTTAAAGCTGTAGATCTTTCAGGTGTCATTTTAGGTTGTGATTGTGAGGTGTGAGGTATTTTGAGGCAAAAATCTACTAATTTACGTAGCAGCCCTGAACATTCCAACAATGGCTAACAAATTTATATTGATATTTTTCTCAAAGTTTTTAATATTTTACATATATTTTCTTTACTAGTGTGTGCAGTCATATTTCATGTACTTTAATTAATGAAGCAGGTCATCTCAGTAAAAAACTCGCATTTTTCAGTGCAGAGCAGCTTATATGAGGCATGAGCTTAATTATTCTTATTTTATTCATATTATTGCAAAATAATAGAATTATTATTATATTAGTTACTTATATTAAATCATTAATTAATATTGTAAAATATATACACATACATCTTAAATATTAAATATTATAATTAAATTATTAACATCACTATATATACAATGTATATATTAATGCTGTCAAACGATTAATCGCATCCAAAATAAAAGTTTTTATTTACATAATATATGTGTGTGTGCTCTGAATATTTATTATGTATATATAAATACAAACACATGCATGCATAAATTTAAGAAAAATATGTTATGTTTATATATTAAATATATTTATGTATAATTTAAAATATAATAATATAAATATATAAATGTATATACATGTAAATATTAAAAAAATATATGCTATGTGTGTGTATTTTTATATACATAATAAATATACACAGTACATTTATTTTGTAAACAAAAACTTTTATTTTGGATGTGATTAATCGTGCTTAATCGTTTGACAGCACTAGTATAAATACAGTGTGTGTGTGTGTGTATATATATATATATATATAGCTTCTATGAGGTGTATATGGGTGTATATAGCTTCTAAGAGGTGTGCGATTAACATTATTAATAATATTACAATAATTATTTTACATTAAGTAATTAATATTGTGTTGCTTTGTAGTATTTTTCGATCCTGACTTTAAGTATGCATATCCCCGATGGGACTGTCTCTCTGTTTGTTTTAACTTTGAAAGATGGATTTGAAACCTGTTTGAAACACTCCTTTTATTTTTCCTGCAGAAATTACACGCTGTATAAGGCAAGACTCGACGGTTCGGCATCAAACATTTAAAGGATTCCTGATAGCCTGTTTCTATGGTTGCAACGTAAATGATCTGCGCATACTTCTTTTTTTTTTTTTCTCTTAAACTTTTCTTCCTTCACTGTTTCTCCATTTCATATAAACACACACACACATATAAGTAAATGTTTCATCTATTTGCATACTCACACACAAACTGGCCAAAACCCAGGGGTCAAAGGTCAGGGAACCAGTGTCAAAGGTTGTGCACTTTGTGTCACTCGCCTGTCACTTTTCCAATGAGAAGTCTATCCAACTGTTTGCATACAGCTGTTGTGTGTCTGTATAGATTTGATGGAAAGAATGAGGAGAGAACAGAGACTCGGAGGCCGCTTGCATGTTGTACGCCGCATGACATGATTGCATGTTTGCAAGTGCGCACACACACTCAATGCACACACATTTTGCAGTAGCACTAGCAAGTGAGGGAATTTATTGCCCTTGTTAGCTCTGTGCTGGCATGAGCCATAAATCACCCGGGGATGGAGCGCAACTCTACAGACACAATTACAGCTTAAAGAGCACACGCGCACACACACAGATTGAAAGGAAACACTTCACACGTGTCTTTGTACATGCAATCATGACTTAGAAAGCAATTTTCCCCAACGCACACACACATAAGGAGACTCAGCTTGAAAACATAAGGCATGTTCCGACAAACACAAACGTTATATCCGAAGGATTTTCTGTGCACTTACGGCCGAGACGCTCTCTATGCATTCTCATTTCAGCTCGGAAGCTTCTATTGTTTGCACAGCACAAACAGCGATTCAAGGCTGCATCAAAAATGTCAAACACAAAGTGTGAAAAAAAGCCCATGCTCATTACAGCCGCCGCTGAGCAGACGCTTTTCATCTGCAGGGACTTACAGTGCACTAATTGCTCTGATGGTCCCTGCAGAGCGTCCTGGGGTTAAGTGCTTTGCGCACCGCTGAAAGAGCCCTGGCTGACGCTTAGACACCCGGATCCTTTACTGTTAGACTGCTGATGCTGTACTTGAGTTCAGGTGTGTAATTAAGGGAATAGACTTGGTTATTTACAGCTTATAATCACTTGAAATCAAAACGGACGCTGTTCACTTTTTTAATGTAGGTTACTGCGTATGATTCATCAGTGTAAAATGTGCTGAAACAACGTTTCTTTCCAGATGACATCAAGCCCTCTTGATGTTTTAGCCCCGCCCCTCCTGGCTCTTTTTAGTATGTAACAGCCATTTTTTATGATCCAATACATTTTTTTATGGATCTAACCGACTCTACTTTAAAATGTATTACTATTTTTATTTATTTGTTTGTTTTTAATTTCACTCAGAAATAAGTCACATTATGGAAGTAATAATTGATTGCAAGCATTTTATGTTGGGACTAGAAGCTTTAGAAATTTTTACACATTCAAATTTCACTCTCAAATGTGTCGCATTATGAAAGTACATGGCGTTCATGCATTTCATGTTGATTTTAAAGGTCCTGTAAGTTCACAAATTCCTACATTTATAAAATGTCCTCCAGAGTTTATTAGACATAACCTTTTCCAGAACTGCACCCTGTAAATGTGCATGTCATCTCAGTTTTGTCAAAATTGGTCAAAATAGACAAACTGACGCTCTCGGCTTCCTGATTTCTGTATATGGGCTTCCATGTGAGATCTAATGCCTCAGAGTCTTCCTATTGGCCATTCAAAGAGTCTGACCATAGCTCACAATCACATATTTCATGTTTTTTGTCACTTTACAGAGCCCAGGGCTCTCTCGGAGACAGGTGTGATATTTCAGGACACATAATTCAGTCATATCTGTCAGATCAATTTTTTCTTAGTGCCATTCCATAAAAATTGTTTACAGCAACTAAAGTCTTCAGACTGTGGCGTCCTGTTGATTTCAGGAAGTACTGTGATTTCAAATGGTACCCTCATTCTGTACAAAAAAGTGCTAAAGTATTAAAGAATCTCTTTTTTATTGATTAAGCAATGCAGATTCATATTAATCTACAATTTTTAAGTGTAGATCAAGGGGCTGTCTTGCAAAATCTTACAAGTTAAATACCTAGACAGCCATTTTGGACATTGTTGATGCATTTAATTTTCAAATCGAATATTTAAATGTAATTATGATGCTCGAAATCAAATTGATAATATATGTTGTGATTTATTTATTTATTTATGTGTGTATAGTTATTATTATTTTCTATTTATGTTTTAGTTTGTTATTTTAGTATTTCAAGTTAAACTAAAATGAATTGAGAAATTATGCTTTGGCAACTGAAACATAAATAAATGATTTGTTTATTTATTTACTTATTTATTTACAACAGGCAAAAATTACTAATAAAATTTTCTTAACCATTTTATATATATATATAATGTGTGTGCGCGCGTGTGTGTGTGTGTGTGTGTGTGTGTGTGTGTGTGTGTGCATGTGTGTGTAAATATGAGCAAAGGCGGCTGTGCATATGTAAAACAATGTATATTGTGAAATAAATGCAAAGTTGTAAATAAAACAAATATTATTGGAGTAAGAACAAGTAAATACCATTCCATTTTTTTTTACTTCAAAATTTCATGTTGTAATTATTTTTTAATAATTATTTGTGAAATTTACTGCCAATTTCTGAGAGAAAATTGTTTCTTCACTGCTTTTTTTTATAAATGTTGTCTAGTTCAACAGTTCACAAGGTTTTGAAACACAGCCAATCTCTTTATAGCAAAGTACCTCCGTATCCGCCAGTCAAGTTCATGTCACGTCATATCCAATCAAACGCTGAAATGACCCTGTCAGCCACGTAAATGTTACACGGGCCATCTTCATACACCTGTCCCTGCTGGTTTCACTCTGATTTTCGTAAAGGTTCAGTGTTTGGGTCGTGTAACCTGATGTGA
Source organism: Schizothorax lantsangensis (assembly GCA_027422415.1). Lineage (NCBI taxonomy): Eukaryota > Metazoa > Chordata > Actinopteri > Cypriniformes > Cyprinidae > Schizothorax > Schizothorax lantsangensis. Next base: position 4,992,663 of record CM049857.1, on the reverse strand, counting down.
TTGGATGAAACCCTGCCTTGTGCCCTGTATAACCTCGCACGGCTTTGGCTCCTAAATATAGGAGCGCAATAACAGGGGGAAGTGGATGAGCACACCGAAATGACAGACTCAATAAAGGCTTTCTCTGTGTTTTTGTCCTTTCATGTCTCCCTTTCTTTTCATTCTGACTGTCTTTTCTTTTTCTGTCTCTATTGCAAAGTGTGCGTAGGAGTTTCTGAGATTTCTCTGCTGAAGTAGCACTGAACACAAGAGATGCCTCCTGCTTATGCAATGCGTGCATTTGTGTGCTCTAAAAACATAGTGCTTAAGAGATGTCTGATAGTTATCCATATGCATTATCTGAAAAACATCTCAAAAAGACCCGATTCACATGCATTTTTAATAATAAAAGTTGTAAAAAAGTTGTTTTGACATTAGGATAACAAAATTATTTTAGTATTGTTGATATACTATTATAGTTTGTATTATTTTTGAGTTTGTCTTTTTATGTTTATACTTTTTTTTCATGTCTTATTCATTTTTACTTCAGTTTTAGTTTGAGTACTTCAAGTTAAACTAAAACAAAATGAGAAATAATGCCTCGGCAACTAACTGAAATAAAATAAGACTTTTATATTTTATTTCTGTTAACGCATATTCCAAGTAATGATTTTTTTAAATATTTGTTTATTTAATTTTAGTTATTGACAGTTACACTGCAGGGAATTTACAAATGCAAACGTTTATTCACAATAAAAAAATGTGGTTTTAGTTATCGAATAATAACCCTGCAAGGAACATTGTAGCAATGTTTGGCAAAAATTACAAGTGAAAATGATTTGAAAATTTATTTCAAAGTTAAAATGTTTTTAAAGTTGTAAATAAAACTTAGATTATTGAAGTACATTTTACAAGAAAATACAGTTTCAGTTTTTTACTTCAAAATTTCATGTTTAATTCAATGTTACCGATTAGTGAAATATACCTGCAATTTCTGAGTGAGAATTGTTTCTACACCCAGTATTTATTAATATTTTTTCCCTAGTATTGAATGCACTTCTTGGAAATGTATGTGTGGTATCACATACGCCTGCTGGTGCTTACTGTATGTAGACGTTAGCATGTCTCATATTTCGCTTTTGTCCTCATAATGTAAAACGCAGTGATTACGTTGAGTGTGCATGAATGCACCGGCTCTCTTGAGAATATGTCTTCCAGTCTGATGCCACTGTACAGAAATAGTGGGTCACTACAGCTCCAAACCGTCATGAAATCAACCAGAAAACAACTTAAGTATTTCCGGTAAACCCTAATTCCAGTCTGTTGCTTCGTTAAAGGGCTAATCAGAAGTAAAATATTCTGCTCAAGCTCTAAATGTGTGTTTCTCTGTCCTAAATAAACCATAATAGCCGTGTCGACGTTAGATCTAATCATCAAAGTTGATTATTAGAGTCAATGCTCCCCTCTAGTACAATACCGACTTCACCAGCTGCCCACGTTCCTTTCCTTTTTTCAATTTGTTCTCTATGGTACGTGATTTTCTTCATATTACAGTGAATTCGAAACCTTTATGGAGTTCAGAAATAGCTGCCAGTCGCTCAAAGCACAGAAGATAGTGCTTCTCGTTTTCTCGGAACCAATGATGTGTTGCAGCAGTCAGTGGTTTTCTTTGAACATTTTTCTTGTTCCACATCTTGGTCTTTTGTAAATCATTTGAAGTGGACATATCCACTTGAATATCAGAAAAACTTAAGTTTTGAGTTAATTGAGTGATATTTTTATGTCTAAAGCTAATATAAACCTCCTCCACAGAACTAATTTGTAAAAACTAGTCATTCTGAAGTTCCTGGTGTTAAATTAATATTACGCATTAAAACATGTCCAGCTACACTCTAAAAAATGCTGGGTTAAATACAACCCAGCGCTGGGTTAAATATGGACGAACCCAGTGATTGGGTTGTTTAGACCCAGCGGTTGGGTTACTGCCCAGAAGGTTGGGTTAAACATTGAAAACAACCCAGCATGTGTTCTGTCCAATATTTACCCAGCACTGGGTTGTATTTAACCCAGCATTTTTTAGAGTGTATATTTAAATAATTTGCATATTTTTTTGTTGACTAGTGTTTAGCATTTGTATTATTGAAATATTTGTGTTTTATTTGAAGAAAATTTGCCAAAATTTGGGTTGGTTAGTCCTAAAAATGGTCACTTCTTATTTTCAGTAAGACTTTTTAAACGAGATGTTTATTTTTATTAAGCAAGGATGCGTTAAATTAATTAAAAGTGACAGTAAGACTTGTATAATATTACAAAAGATGTCTGTTTTTCAAATAAATGCTTTTGAGCAAAAAATATGAAGCAGCGCACCTGTTTTCAACATTGATTTAAAAAATATGTTTCTTGAGCAGCAAATCAGCATATTAGCATGATCATGTGACTGGAGTAATGATGCTGAAAATTCAGCTTTGCATCACAGGAAAAAAATACATTTTAAAATATATTTGAATAGAAAACATTTATTTTAAATTGTAATATTATTTCACAATTTTACTGTATTTTTTATCAAATAAATGCAACTTTGTATTGTAAAAATGTATTATAAAAATCCCACCTTTTGAACAGTATATAAGGTGCCATAGTATAAAAAGACAATGTTTAAGTCTGAACTATAGTTATAATTGGCAGAAAAATGTAGATAAAGCATAAATAAAAGAATAAAAATGTATTAGACCCTTTAAGCATGTAATTTTTGAGGATGTCAGTTTGACTTGACTTTGAGTCTGTTCTATCAAACTGCAGGCTGTGTTATGTAATTGTGATATTGTGTAATTGCGTTCTGTGGTTTAGAGTTTCACAGGCATCTGTGGTTGGTACGTTGTGTTGGGCGGCACTGACTTTGTGCGGTTTTCTCAAGAGCTGTGCGGCTTTTTACTGTGTTGTGAGGTTGTGTTTAAGAGATAGTAAAGTCTGCTCCCTGTCATCACTTTCTTAACACCCTCCTTTAAAACCACAGGGATATTTTGATGCGACTGAATCTGTGAATTTCCTTTTCTGTCATACACACACACACACACACACACACACACACACACACACAGCTGCTCTATCCAGACAGTGAACGTGCCTCCTACGCTTGTGTCTCACTCACAGGCTTACACAAGTGTCTAACACACACTGACAGACAACACCTTCTACACACACACACTATACATCCTGCTAAAGTGTTAATTGGCTTCATTTTAATTTGATTTAAATAAAGGCTATGAATTTAGTGCATTAGGATTCGTGTATGTATGTGTGTTTTTGATGGAAAGACACTTTTGACGGTTTTCGGGATGTGTTATCCGTACTTCATTCAGGTTGCTAGGTTACGGCATGGAAAACGTTCCTGAATGAAGTATAATGTCCCACTAAACGCACATGCAGCATCACAACACCCTGTTTCTAATCACTGCAAATGTCATTTGTAATTACACTTCTGAGATTACAAAAGTGTTGGGTTTGTTCTTTCTCTCGTGGGTCCAATGAAAATGCACAGTTTAGTACATGCATCTGAAGACCAAGCTAAGCTCATTTTTAACCAAAAAATAACATTCGAACGTATGCACTTCTGTTCAAAAGTTTTTTTATGTTTCTGAAAGAAGCTTTTTATGCTCACCAGGGCTGCATTTATGTGATCAAAAATACAGAACATTCTGTAATATTGTGAAATATTATTACAATTTAAAATAACTGTTTTGTATTTGAATATATGCCATGCTGATTTGCTGCAGAGTTGAAAACAGCTGTGGGGCTTAATATTTTTGTGGATTTTTTAATAGAACGTTCAATAGAACAGCAATTAATTGAAATAGAAATCTTTTGTAACATTGTCTTTACTGTCACTTTGATCAGTTTAATGCAGAATAAAAGTGTTCATTTCTTTCCAAAATACACAAAATTGTACTGACCCCAAACTTTTGAATGATTATGTCACTCAGATGTTATGTCATTCCAAACTTGTATAACTTCCTTTCTTTTGTGAAACAGATTTATCCAGGCTGCTTTTTTCCAAACAGTGGAAGTGAATGGGGACTTGGCCTGTCAAGCTCCAAAAATAACAATAGCTCTATAAAAGTAGTACATATGACTCATGCAATACATCCCATGTCTTCTGCACACATAGCTGTACACTTCTGTAGCTTTGTATGAGAAACAAACAGCAGTTTAAAATCTTCAAACTTCAAATTATGCATCTTGATGCATCATATTTACACAAATGTAAATGAAGCGTGAGATCTACAGGAAAATTTCAGTGAATAACAAGTTTCAGTCTGTTCCTCACACAAAGCTTGGAATGTAGTGTAGAAGTCATATGAACTGTTTTATGGAGCATTTTTTGGAGTTGTCATCTCCAGTCCCTATCCACTTCTACTGTATGGAATAAAGCAGCCAGGACATTCTGCAAAGCATCTCCTTTTCCGTTCCACAAAAGAAAAGAAAATCATAGGGGTTTGGAACAACTTGAGGGTGAGTAAATGATTTTTCAATTTTTGGTAAACTGTCAGAATTTATATTTTTTGGTACTCTGTCCCTTTAAGAGACGGTTTCAAAACTAATGTATGACTATAACTGTGCACACACAACATGTTTGCAATGCCAAAGAACTCGTCTTGAAAGCACCAGGATCAATTATTAAACCAATGATTAGTCAAAGATCAAAGATTGGAAGAGAGATTACATAAACACAGAAAACCCTCACATTTCCTCTCATCTTAAACACGTCGCTCTTTCACTCCCTCCTTCAGCGAGACTAATTTGAGGCTTATTTGTATTCTGTTCTTAACGAATCTATAAGAGGCCTGCATATTTAATGAGCCTCTCACTTACACACCCTGAGTTACAGTAAGAGGATGCTGGGAAAGGCAGGATGTAGATAATTGGGCTCTCATTAATAATTGATCACAGAGATTATGCCAATGAACAGCATTACTAACACACATATTTGCACACACACACACACACGTGCACACCTCATGCCATCCGGTTAGCACTCTTTCATTGACTCGTATCGTTCTTATCTAGGTCAGACAGCAGGAACACAACAACCTACGAAAAGCGAAATAATCTCCCCATTTCCACTCGTTTATTTGCACTCGCTTTCTTTCTCTCTCTCTGCCTTTCCTATCTGCTCGCTCAGCTCTGGCAGAAATATCAGCTTCCAGCCAGGACTGTGTGTGACTGCTTAGCCGTAGACTGAGGACAAAATTGTACACAAAAGTGAGCAAAATTTGACATAACCTCCCATTTGGAAAGCAATTATTAATAAAAAAAAAATGCAAATAATAGTGATAAAATGTATAATATTAAAATGCATTTTATTATTAGAATGTTTTATTTTGATGTTAATTAAAATATTTTTTATTAAAATACAAAAAGAAATCTTGTAGGGTTTGAGTTTTGGTTGTGTATAATAATTAGCTTTAAATAAAACAATAGATGCCCCCTTTTTTACAATAATAGAATATTAAAATTAATTATTATTTAAATATTTTATTATTTTAATGTTAATTAAACGTCTCATGTAAATGTCTCAGTGTAAGTTTTTTTTCTTAAAAAACAAAACAATACATGTCTATGGAATCTAAATATAAAATTATAATGTGTTATATTAGAATATTTTATTATTATTTTTAATAAAAATATAAAAAGCTATTTTTAGGGTATGGTTTGATTTTGGTTTGTCTGTAATAATTATAATTAACTTTATATAAAACAATATATGTCTATGGAATGTGAATAATATAATATTAAAATGCTTTCAGTTATTAGAATGTTTTATTATTTTAATGTTAAACCCTACAATAATTGTTTTTTAATTCAAATTATTTGAGTTTTTTTTTGTCTATAGGAATTATAATTAGCTTTATAAAAACAGTAAATGTCTAGGGAATGTCCCCTTTTATAAGAATATAATATTAAAATGTCTTATATTATTAATATTTGTATTATATTAATGTTAATTAAATATTTGTAATTAAATATATATGTATACTATATATATATATAGAGAGAGAGAGACGTTTAGTCTTTCTTAATTTTAACAATTATTACATTACCAATAAAACAATATTTACAAAATACATAAATTACCAACACTAGTACACACACACACACACACACACAAAAAAAAAACTCATACAGAGAGAGAGAGAGAGAGCAGGGTTTGAGTTTTGATTCGTCTATAGTAATTATATTTAGATTTATAAAAATATGAGATGTCTAGGGAATGTCCCCTTTCATAACAATTTGATATAAAAATGTATTATATTATTAGAATGTTTTATTATTTTAATGTTAATTACAATAACCATAATAGAGTTTGAGTTTTGGAGTAATTATAATTAGGTTATAATTATAAAAAATAGATGAATGTCCACTTTTAAAGAATATAATATTAAAATGTATTATATTATGAGAATATTAATTCTAAATTTAAAAATTGTATTCTATTTTGAATTTATAGTAATTATAATTAGCTTTGTACAAAACAATAGATCTCCCCTTTTAGAAGAAGCTGTGTGTGTGTGTGTGTGTGTGTGTGTGTGTGTGTGTGTGTGTGTGTGTGTGTGTGTGTGAGCGTGCGTGTGTGTGTGTGTGTGAGAGAGAGTGTGTGCGTGCGTGCGTGTGTGTGTGTGTGTGTGTGTGTCTGAAGTTGAATGAGCTGCTCTGGTTGGTGGTAATGGTGTAAGATGACTCTGGTTTGTCAGGGCTGGACTTCCAATCGGTGTCTCTGATTGGCTAAAATGAGTTTCTATTACCTCAGAGAATAGAATACACTCTCTTCTCTGTCTCTCTTTCTCACTGTGTCCCTTTTTTTTCGTCGTCTACTCTCATTTTGAGGTTCCTCGGGCAGTTCTGCTGGTGTTCCGAATATATTACGTGTGCTCTCACTCTAGCACAATGAACTAAAGGATTTTATGAACAGACTGAATTATTGATGTCATACACACACACACACACACACACAGCTCAGGCTGTTTTTCAATACAGAGAAACCTGATCTGATTCCTTTACCTGATTCAAGTCTGATTCTAGTTCCTTTGCAGAAAATTTACCATGGTAACTGTAGTTTCAGCCAAAACACAGAGGCATATAAAAGTACAGAGAATTTATACAGAAATTATGTGGAATAAATAAATAAATAGGTATGCATGTATATATAATGCTCTATTTTTAAAGATATTATTTATATTTTTTATAAAAATGTATTTACTTTATATTTGCTTAATTTTATTTTTTATAGACTTTTTATTTTGATAAGATCTAGCTCAACAGTCATGCCATAGCAAAGTCTCACTTTTTGTGGCAAATCTGTGCCTGAGATGCTTTTTTTTTTTTCCTTTTTTTATGTTATGACCGTGGACATAATTTAATTTTTTGTCCCCGAGACTGAAGACCTCAGTTTACGGTTACATGGAGCGATTGAAAATGTCGGGCTGTTGTTGGGGTCAGAGGTTCAGGTTTTATTTTGTCTGTAGCCTGAGGGTTGTGTTTTCTTCTGCTCTGTTTCTGTTACATGACTTATGGAAGTGACCTCCTTATTGATCTAAATTTACCACAACCTGTGTGCTGCTGTATTATCACAGAAAAACAGAGATTTTTAAAGGTGACTCACCACTAGCGTCACCACAGAACAGTTGTGATAAATAATGAGGTTTCCAGAACACTCACCATTGGCCAGCCAAACAGGAAGCCCCGCCCCAAACTCAAGCCATTGGCTGAGACACTGTTGCTGTGTTAGGCTCAAACAAACAGCAATGTTTTGACAGCACCACACACTTTTCAATAAAATTACCTGACAAATTGTTCGCTTGGTACATTAATCTGAAATACAAGACATACAGCTTTAATGTTTCTGCTCAGTAATTTATTTTTTTTTTTTTTTTTTTGTAAAAAGCAATTATTCTGCAATAATTTCTGCACCACTAGCATCAGTAAACAGACCTTCTGTAATAATGACTGTTTTCGAACAGGTTTTTTGGCCATTGGCCAGCTAAGAAGGAAGCCCCGCCCCAAACACATGCCATTGGCTGAGCCATTGTTGCCGTTATACGCAAACACCAATGTTTTTAATAGCACCAAACACTTTTTAAGGATAAACTGCTCATTTAGAATATTAATCTGAGATATGAGACCAAATTTTTACAGTATAACAATTTACACAGCTCAGTTTTAATGTTTCTGCTCTGTAATTGCTTTTTTGACAGCAATTACTGCTATCAGAGTTAATATGAGTTTGTCAGTCTCAGTGTAGAATGCATTGAAACTAAATTATCGATTCTGCCACTGTTTGACTGGAATTAAAATGTTCAGCTTGTGATGTTTTGGTGTTTTTATCCATTTCATTTTGCAGGTGTCATCTACACTACAGATCTGTTGGACCGAGAGACGCAGGACTCCTATTGGCTGACGGTGTACGCTACTGATCTGGGAGTGGTACCGCAGTCAGCAGCACTACAAGTGTACATACAGGTGCATAGTGTGCATCCTTTGTGAGATTAGATAGATAGATAGATAGATAGATAGATAGATAGATAGATAGATAGATAGATCATGTGTGATAAATCTGTGTGTTTGAACAGGTTGAGGATGTTAACGATAACGCTCCCCTCACATCTGAGCCGATGTATCACGCCACCATTCCGGAAAATTCCCCGAAGGACCAGTCCGTCATTCAGATCCAGGCCCAGGACCCTGACGCCACGGCAACCGAGCCCCGTCCTGTCATTCCGTATCTCCAGCGGCAACCCGCAGAACTTCTTCATCATCAACCCGCGCACCGGTCAGTGTCCTGTCAATCAAACTCCTTCTGTGTGATGGATAGAATAAATTACTGTCAGTTTTAATAAGTTGAGTTTGTATGTGTGTCCCTTAAAGTACCATGGTACAGTGATGGTATCAGATGATCCATCCATCGTTCTATCCATCCATCCATCTATCCATCCAGCCTTCGTTATGTCCATCTATCCAACTTCCATCCATCCATCATTCTATTCATCTATCTGTCTATCTGTCCATCTTCTGCCTATCCGATCATCCATCCATCTATCTGTCCATCTTCCATCTATCTATCATTTTATCATCCATCTATCTATCTATCCATCCATCTATCCATCCATCCATCCATCGTTCTGTCCATCTATCTATCTGTTCATCTTCCACCTATCCATCCATCTATCTGTCCATCTTCCATCTATCTATCATTTTATCATCCATCTATTCTATCTATCTATCCATCCATCTATCCATCCATCCATCCATCGTTCTGTCCATCTATCTATCTGTTCATCTTCCACCTATCCATCCATCCATCTGTTCATCTTCCTTCTATCATCTATCATTCTATCATCCTATCATCCATCTATCATTTTATCCATATATCTACCCATCCGTTTATCTATCATTCTATCCATTTATCTATCTATCCATTCATCCATCATTCTATCTATCTATCTATCTATCTATCTATCTATCTATCTATTGTTCTATCATCCATCTATCTGTCTATCCATTCATCCATCATTCTATCCATCTATCTATCATCCATCCATCCATTGTTCTATCCATCTATCTATCTATCCATCTATTGTTCTATCATCCATCTATCTATCTATCTATCTATCTATCTGTCTATCTATCTATCTATCTATCATCCATCCATCGTTTTATCCATCCATCTATTGATCTATCATCTATCTATCCATCCATCCATCCTTCTCTTTGTCTATCTATCCATCCATCATTTGTATATACTGTGATTTACCATGGTACCGTGTCTGAAAAAAAACATGGTAATACCTTTTGGTCTTTTTTTGGTCTTTTTATGAGTGTTTTAGTCTTTGGTGTAGATAAAGCTAATTATTCCTTCCTGTGCATTAATTAATTCTGCTCGTTTAGTATTTAAATTCACTCAATTTAAATATCAGCATCTGGGTGTGTGAGTTCTTGAGGTCTGTCGCTGTTCTCCGCATTATGACATCATCGTTTGAGCCTACTGTAAGTCCTGGCTGCTGATTGGCTGGTGTTATGGATTTGCTTTTGATTGACAGATTAATTTCATAGCCACAGGCCCTTCCCTCCAGCCACACGCCCCATAGTGCATGCCAGCAGGAAGCGCCGATCCTAATTAAAAACTTTGTAAAGGTCACAAAAGGTCAAGCTGTCAGAAAGACAGAAGGAAACAGCAAAAGGGAAGCAGCCAGAGAGAAAGATCAGAAAGTGCTGTGAGGTTTGATGCAATAAGTTTGTTTTCATAAACGGTATTTCCTGAAAAACTCACAACACATCAATACTCTGCAGACTTTTGTCTGTATGTGTATGTGTATGTGTATGTGTGTGTGTGTGTGTGTGTGTGTGTGTGTGTGTGTATGTGGCAGAAGTTCGATCTTGTTACAGATCAATGTGAAAGCACTGGTCACCATCTATGGATCCTTCTGGAAAAAAAGAGTCCAGATAAATGTTACTTTATCTATCTATCTACAGTTCTATCGTTCTGTCGTGTCGTCTGTCTGTCTGTCTCTCTCTCTCTGTCTGTCTGTCTGTCTCTCTGTCTGTCTATCATTCTATCTATTGTTCTATCGTTCTATCTCTGTCATCTATCTATCTATCTATCTATCTATCTGTCTGTCTGTCTGTCTGTCGTTCTATTGTTCTATCGTTCTATCTATCTGTTGTTCTGCCGTTCTGACGTTCTATCTATCTGTTGTTCTGTCGTTCTGTCGTTCTATCTATCTGTTGTCCTGCCGTTCTGTCGTTCTATCTATCGTTCTATCACTCTCTCTCTTTTGCAGAGGTGTGAACTGTTTGATTTCAGTCTTGTATTTGTTTGTTCTAGTGAAAGCTGTTTAAATGTTAATCAAACGGATGCAGACCTGGCCTCTGCTCTCACCTGTCAGCATCATGAGAAAGGCCTTTCAGTCTCGTCATGTTTAAATGTATGTGTGTAACAGAGACGAATTACACATCACCATCTAGCTGGCACACACACCCCTGCTCTGTTTGTTGGGCTTTTATTTGGAAACTTGTTTGTCTGTTTATGTATATAGATTACATGAATTATTGATGCCGTGTCAAATATACCGAGCGCACAGAGAGAGATGAAATTACCGCTCTCAGGAAACTTCATTCAATTCCAGGTTTAAAGTACACATGAGGAGGGAACTTGTGTAGAAGTATTGAGTAATACAGTAAAGATGACTTTAGAGGTCATTTTATTATTCTCCTATAAAGCAGAGTTGAAATTGATGTTTCTGAGATAGCCAGAGTTGATTTGTATAACGTTTCTTTTCAAGCGGAGAACATGATGCACAGCTTTGAAAATTCAGGCCTTGTTATGTGTGTGTGTGTGTGTGTGTGTGTTTAATTAATGACATCTTTGAATCACTGGAGTTTATGTGTGCCGCAAGGAAATGTTTATTTATTGACACATTTCTGAGAAAACAGAGCCAGGGTGTGTGTTTTTTGAAAGTGTGTGTGTGTGTAGTCAGCATGGTTGGGGCAGATGTTATGAGGATATTTTGATGATGCACTGCAGCGTTTTGTGAAGGTGACTCCAAAACAAAACATCTTTAGTTCTTTCACAAGACTGGAGTTTGCACACGCTCCCTAGACACGTCTGTGCTTCTTGTTTGTGTGCTCCCTCGACAGTCTAACACATCTGCTGGGACAGTTAAAGTTGTATTGTAGTTTACACATGTTGCCTGGACTGATCCCTGCGCTGAGAAATGTGTGGTCTCTTATGATAGTTTACACGTGCTTCTGAAAGATTTCTGTACTGTCATGGGGGACATTGCTTGTACACTTTATTGCTTTTGCAGATGTGTTTGTAACTGAGGAGTTTATACACAAACCCTACACAACTCAGTTGATCGATGCCAGAAAGCCAGCCTCTGGTATTAATACTGAATGCAGGCAACAAATAAAAGGCCAGAAGAGGAAAATAATAAAATCTTAGCTCAGTCCAAAATAATTAAATTCAGTGCATCAAAGAAACCACAACACAGGCCCAACCAACCAAACAAAAAAATAAAAATAAAAATCAATAAAAATATAGATAAATAAATAAACAAAATGTATTATTAATATAATAATAATAATAATAGTAATATTAATATGTAATAATACAATGATTATGGTGATGTTTATTATTGTTATTGATGTTATTATTATTATTACTAATATTGTTGTTTCTATATAATTATATAGTATTAATAATAAATATTTTGCTGTTATGTTGTTAACTAATAACATATCATAATTATACCTTTTATTATCATTAATTTAATATAATATAAAAAATAAACCACCACCAACGGCAACATAAAAAAAACATCATTAGTAGTAGTAATAGTAGTATTTTTATTATTTTGCTTTTATGTTAACAACAATAATAATAATAATGGTGGTTGTTTATTTTATTATTATATTATATTAATGCAAATAAAAAGTATTATTTTAATAATTAGCAGATTCCATAAAAGCAGTTTTGAACTCATTCATGAAAGAAAAATAAGCAATGGCTAAAATGGTCTTATTACATCGAATTATGAATGATAAACTGAAGCAATATCATGTACTATTAATCAAAGCCTACTGTTGCTGATCCACAACACAGGTCCTCTATGGATTCGGTGTATTCTGTTGCTTATGTACATTGATAAATTCATTTAGACCGTCTGGGTTGTACACAGCTGTTGGTAATTGCACCATTTGGAAGCGTGTTTAAGCTTATTTAAGTTCAGAGTCTGTTCTCTCTAGTGCATCTACAAACAAATGCAGAACTGAGCAGTTTACACGCGCTCCCTGAACAACATGAGCAAAACTCTAGTGTTATAGTTCATTCACCTCAGTTTACTGACACACTCCTCCATTCTCCCTAAACATTGCAGTCTTCTGAACACACTTCCTAAACTCCTGAGCCGTTTCTACACGCTCCCTGAGCATCATTTTGCTCTGATTTATTTGCTCTCATTGTGCTTCTAAACATCCCACCAGACACTACACATGCTGTCTAGAACGGGTGGATGGATGGACAGATGATTGAATAGGTAAATATATGTACGGATAGATGGAGGAATGGATGTGTGCCAAAATTATGTTTTTGTCACACCTGCCAGTAGCGGGTGAATTGAGAATATGTAACGGCCATAAATATTTCTGACTGGTCATGAAATGTGTTTTACATCATTTTTCATTTTAAAAAATTGTGTTGATTTATTTATTTGTGTGTGTGTGTGTGTGTGCGTGTGCACGCACTTTTTAATGTAGCAATTCACACAGAATAATAGGGTGATATTAAGTATCTGTGAAGATGAAATTCTGCAATGAAAATATGCTAAATCATTTTTATGAAAGCATAAAAATATTAATATTTGAGATATAATATTTGTTATGTGTATAATGCATATATATATATATATATATATATGATGTTCTTGTGGCTCAGTGGTAGAGCATTGCATTAGCAGCGCAAAAGGTTGTGGGTTCGATTCCCAGGGAACACACATACTGATAAAATAAAAACATGTATTGCCTGAATGCACTGTAAGTCACTTTGGATAAAAGTGTCTGCTAAATGCATAAGTGTAAAAGTGTAAGTGTAATATATATATATATATATATATATATATATATATATATATTATTTGTTATATTTATTCATTCATAATGTAAAATACAGTATACATAGTTAATTCAGAAGAAAAAAATAATTAAAAAGCATAATTAACATTCTACATACACAATGTGTGTAATACAAATATATATATATATATATATATATAACTAATATGTAATGTAATATCTAATAATACATAATAATACATGTGTGTATGTATTTATATAAAAGGTATTGCATATTTTATTTTTTCACATTTCATATTTTCATTATTATATATTTTTAAATTATAATTTTAATATTGCATTATTTTGTAAATATACATATTTGTATCAATATAATATTTGTTATTCATTTATAATGTAAATTACAGTATGTATATAGTTAATGTAAAACCAAAAAATTACTGAAAGTATAATTAAAAATCCTAAAGAAATGTATTTATATAATTCTGTATTTTATTTAAAAACACACAGTACATAACTTATGCATAATGTGTTATAATACATTATACATGTGTGTATATGTATTTATATAAAATGCTTTTCCTTGCATGTTTTCCTATATACTCATTATATCATATCTTATCCAGCATCTGTGTGAAACGCTACCTCTCATAACAACATCAAAACTCTCATTTTTTGTGGTTTCCTCTAATGCATGGAACAGTGTCTCCTATGGGATTCTGTAGGGGGGTAAAACATCTTTTAAAATGATTTTCCATGGCTTTCCACTGAGTAAGAGTTAAAAGCTGCTCTGCAGTCAGTAAACAGTCTCCTGTAGACGAGGCGACAGCAGCTCAGAGTGTGTAAGATCACAGGAGGAGAGCTAAACACAAACACTTCCATCATTATTAGACAGTCGCTTCAGCCTCTCTCATTTCATTCACTTACGTCAGGTAAAACAGCCAGAGCCACACTGTCGTTCTAGCAATTCAAACAGGCATTGTGTAGCGGTTCCTAACTCGATTTTATTCACTCGTCAGTCACTGAACGGTCAAGTCTTCAAACTTCTACAACAGTGCTTGTTTTCAGCTTCAAACTCTTCTAAAGGCTTGTGAAATCTCACTCTTTCTCTCTTCTGCTTGTCTCAGCAGTAATTTGCATCTCTGTGAATCCCGTCTGCAGGTTTCACACATTCACGTTTGGTCTCCTCCAACCCCGAGTTCTCCTCCTCGTCTTTCCTCCCCCTCCGTCTCATCCTCTCTCATCTCTCTCTTATCCTCTCCTAACACCTTCCTCTCCTCCCTCTCTCGCTGTATCACCCTCCCATTCGCTCGTTCACAAGGCCTTACGTGTCTTTTTGTCTCTTTCTCGGTTTCTTACTCTTCCATTCCGTCCCCCTGCGACTCCTTAACATCCTTCCATCTTTCTCTCGCTCTGTTCTGTCTTCCTCCTCACGATGAAAGACTCTAAGAATAGCGCTCTCTCTTTCTCTGTGTGCTGCGGCTCCGATAATCACTGCATCTTCTACAGCATGTAAACACCCTGTTTTCTCCGTTCTTGAAGCAGCGATACGGCGCGGAGATCCGCATTCATTCTGCTCACCGTGATTGCGATCGTTCTGATTATCCTTCATAATGGATCATTTGGAATAATAGACGACTCCCGGAGTTTTATCAAAAGCATCGTTCGTCATTTCTGCGATAGCATGGCCTGAAGAGCAGTAATAAGCCATATCTTTAAAGTACTTCTCTGGTGGCGTTTCTTTATAAAGCCTTACGTTTTATCTGTAATGCACTGACAGAATTAGGCCAGAAATACCCAAGAAACGTATGAACCCACGCACGACCAGTGATGATAATAAGAAATGTCTCTTGAGCAGCAGATCAGCGAATCAGAATGATTTCTGAAGGATCGTGTGACACTGAAGAGTAATGATGCTGAAAATTCAGTTTTGATTACAGGAATAAATTACATTTTAAAATATATTCAAATTGAAAGCAGTTCATTTAAATTGTAATAATATTTCACAATATTGCTGTTTTTACTGTATTTTTAATCAAATAAATGCAGACTTGGAAAGCAAAAGAGACAAAACAGGCAAAAACAAAACAGGCTTTTGAATGGTAGTGTACATTTGATTAGTTACCTAGAAATAGTGCATAATTGTAAATAGTTCTTATGATAACTTTTCTTTTAAAGGTGCCATAGAATGCATTGATACAATATTTTAAATTGTTCTCTGATATCTACATAGAAGGTATGTGGCTTAGGTAAGGGCAAAAAAATCTCCAGAAACGGTTTTACATGTCCATTAACAACCCTAGGATTTGTCCCTAGAATGAAACGGTCTGTTATTACCTTATTTGGAAGGGTCATGAATAATAATGTTGAGATCTGCTCTGATTGGCTGTTTCACAGCGCTGCTCATTTCAGTAGCTCACACAGCAAACAGATCTCTACTGTCCGGCTTGAACGATGGAGAGATTAGGCATCCAACCTTATACGTTTGAGCCTGTATCAGACGAAGATACAGATTTTGAGAGATTTTGCAAGAATGTTTAGCGTCCATGGTATGAACATGATCGCTGCGAGACGCTGGCGGAGTGAATGAGGCTTGAGAGAGAGTTGTGAGTGAGGGCGCTGCCGTGGACTCAGCCTCTGTGTTGCCAGATCCAGCAGTTATAAGCGTTTTTGGACTTTTCACTCTTTTTGACACTTTAGAAAGTTAATAAAGTAGGATGTTGCAGTTTAGGGTTAGCAATATCTTTATCTTATCTTAATTGCAAAAGATTTGAAATAATTTCGGTTTATTTTTATTAATTTATCGGTTTTTGTTTGTTTTAATAGCAATATCTGGCAACACTGCATCGATGATTGCTGTGCAGGTCCGGCTGGCCTAGAACATGGGCTGGTATACGTTATGCAAATGTTGGGGGCGTAAACATTAATGATCCCGATTGTAATGTCACAGTCGGTGTTATGTTGGGATTCGCCTCTTTTTCAGTGGGCTTTTTCACGCATGAGATTTACATAAGAAGGAGGAAACAATGGTGTTTGAGGCTCACTGTATGTCATTTCCATGTACAGAACTCTTATTATTCAACTATGCCAAGGTAAATACAGTTTTTCATTCTATGGCACCTTTAATGGTTCAGTATCCTAAAAATACATTTTGTGCTAGCATAAAATGTTTTGTGCCTTACTGTTTGCATTATTTCTTTGTCAAGAAAACAGCATTTGCATGAGATTTAAAATTATTTTATATTTATATATTTATGTAATTTTTATTATATACAGTATATGTTATTTTTATACATTTTATATTTTTTGATGAAGACATACACATTCAACACATGAAATTCCTGGAATTATAAAATGACTCATGGTAAATTACTTTAAATACTTTAATAACTGTTCAAGTACAAAAGGTGGATAAAAACTGACCATTTATGACATTTACTTGCATTTAAATAAACTTGTTTAATCGTTGTTTTTTAAAAATAATCTGTGTAAGACAGTGCAAAATTTTTTCAATCAGTGCAAATGACAGTGCAAAGGCTCGCTATAAATGATGGATGCCGTTTTGACATTTAGAAAAAGCGTGCAATTTAAAAACCAGCATGAATCGCCTCTGTGCTGAAATCTGCCACTCTCTTGTTTCTTTGTCTTTTTCAGACGGCTGTTGATTTATAGATGCAGTGTGATCTCAGCATGCATGTGCATGTGTGTGTGTGTGTGTGGGGCCAGTTTACGTTCCTTTGGTGCGCGTTTCGAATTTATGACGCCGACCCCGCCAATGAATCACAGACACACTCATATGGGCCAATTCCCACCTGCAGCCATTCGACGCACAAAACACACGCAACGCCGGCAGTTTCCAAAGGTTTTGACGTTATTTTTATCCACAATGAGTTTCTTGGGAAATCAATGCCTCCCGTGTGAACCTTTAACGACTGTGGAGGAGCAAAAGACAAATGCGCCGTGAAATAAATGCATGTGGCGATTATAAAATAATTCAAAAACTAAAAAGATAAAAAGGAAGCTACATCTCATGCATATTCTACACGCAACAGATAACTGGCCTGTATAGGTATGCTGTTGTATACTATTGCTGTTTTAGTTGATTGCTTGTAATCACTCGTCTCTCTAATTAATATGCTAATTCCAGTGAATGCAGCTGTTCTTTAGCTAAGCGCACACTCATTCTCTCTGATTGGATCCTTATACAAAGACACCCTCATTAGAAAATCCATTGTTGTTAGTTAAAAGTAGGTTAAAGAGATAGATCACCCAAAAATTCAAATTTTCTCAGCCACTTATGTGAGTTTTTCTTCTCTTGACCACAAAAGTAGATATTTTGGAGAATGTTGGTAACCAAACAGTTGACGGTAGCCATTGACTTCCATTGTATTTTTTTTCCATACTATGAAAGTCAATGGGTACCGTCAACTGTTTGGTTACCAAAATTCTTCAAAGTATCTTGTACGGTACTCAACAGAAGAAAGAAACTCAGGTTTGAAATGACATGAGGGTGAGTAAATGATAACCGACTTTTCATTTTTGGGTGATCTGTCCCTTTAAGAGAAACTTTCGACTATGAAAGTGTGCGTCTGTGGGATTTGTTTTTTTGAGTACCCTATATTATGGACGTCGCATAAAAAGCCTGAGTGGGTGTTCGGCATCCAATGTTAAAGCTCTAATCTGTCCGTTTTCCTCTCGTATGCGGACTTACTTTCCCACACACGCCGGTCAAGAGTGGTAGCTGTGTAACAAGCCTCTGGTTGCCATGACGATGAGATCAGAAGTCTGTAGACGTTAAGACCCCGCTTGCCCACTATGACCAGTAAACCCCATTCAGGTAGCAGCAATTATCCAGTGGGGCCTCAAACGGACTCTGTGTGTGTGTGTTACAGGCATGATGTCATCAGTAAACTTTTGTCTCTGGTCTTTTTGTTTGCCCCCACGTTCCCCTCCTCTCCCGTTCTCCTCTTTTTGTTTTCTCCTTCCGTTTTTTTTCTCTCTCTCAGTAAGAGTGCCCTGCGCCGCTGTGACTCGATTTAACACAGACCCCTCTCTTGCTCTTCCTCCTTGTGTCTCTCTTCATCTCTGATATGGGTCAGTGATGGGGCGCCCTGGGATGCGCCTGATCAGAAAGCATACTTAAGGACCCGCAGGCACTTTGACGAGCCACGGAGAACGTTACTGTAGGAGCACAACAGCAGGGCTACAAAAGTACAAAAATAAAAAATCAATGTTGCAAAAATTGTTTTCGTAGTGATAAATGATAATCTTTTCTATTGTTATTTTAACTTTATAAAAAAACTTTTTTTAAAATAAATTGCACTACCCACATTCCTTATAGGTAATATATTATTACCTAAAAATTGGGTTCCATGAACATTAAATGTTTTTATAAAAAGTCTCTTTTGCTCACCAAGGCTGCATTTATTTGATAATAAAAACAGTAAAATCGGTAATATTGTGAAATATTATTAATATTTAAAATAACTGTGAATATACTTTAAAATATAATTTATTTCTGTGATCAAAGCTGAATTTTCAGCATCATTACTCCAGTCTTCAGTGTCACATGAATCTTCAGAAATCATTCAAAAATGCTGATTTGCTGCTCAAAAACATTTCTGATTATTATCAATGTTAAAAAGAGTTGTGTTGCTTAATATTTTTGTGGAAACAGTGCTACATTTTTTTTCAGGATTCTTTGTTGAATAAAAAGTTCAAAAGAACAGCATTTATTTGAAATAGAAATTTTCTAACATTATAAATGTTTTTACTGTCACTTTTGTTCAATTAAATGCATCCTTGCTCAATAATGAATCCTTTCTGACCCCAAAATTTGTAAATGATTTATTACTATTATTTTTTTATTATTGCATACTTTGTTTTGTTTATACTAGTGCTGTCAAGCGATTAATCACATCCAAAATAAAAGTTTGTTTACATAGTATATGTGTGTGTACTGTGTATATTTATTATGTATATATAAATACACACACATGCATGTATATATTTAAGAGAAATGTTATGTTTATATATTAAATATATGTATATATAATATAAATTACATGAATATAAATATATGCATGTAAATATTTTCAAAATATATACTGTATATGTGTGTATTTATATATACATAATAAATATACACAGTACACACATATATTATGTAAGCAAAAACTTTTATTTTGGATGCGATTAATCATGATTAATCGTTTGACATCACTAGTTTATACTAATTATTTGCTTGTTTATATTTCAGTATTTTTTCTTCACTACTATATATCATGTATAATTTTTACATTTATTTTTTAGTGTTCCCTTCAGTGCTTTTCAACAGTACTGGTCTGTTGCTCCATCTATAGCGCCATACCAAAGAAATATTTTTTATCCGCTCTAAGTTTGTATTCTGAACTGAACATGAGGTGGAAAAACTGTGCATCACAAAACCATGGGAAGGAAACTATTGAGTTGCTGCATGTAGCGAGACCAGTGCAGTCCGATTCACAAACAGATGACTCCTATGATATCATTATTTTAACTGAATCATTCAAAAACTCTATTTTGTTCCCTTACAGTATCAAAAACTCCAAGTACTCATTACTTTTAGTGAATTTCATCTAACAACAATGAAGCTAGTTTTGTGAATTTAAGGTTTGTGAAACTTAAATCACTGTCATTACCTGTAGTTAGAGACTGCAGAAGTGGTTAGATCAAAGAATATTTATAAAGCGCCTGCTAAAACGAGTGATTTTGTGTTGCAGGTCTGATTACCACAACCTCTCGGAAACTGGATCGTGAACAACAGGCTGAGCATGTACTGGAGGTGAGACACACTCATGCGAACCCACATTCACACATATAGCTACGTTCACACAAACACACATCAGGTGTGAGAGCTGCGAGCCATGCTAATTTGCACTGCCTCCAAATTGCAGATCAATTTTGTGAGGGACGGGAGAATTACGACAATTTTCACTTCATATGAATCCAAGAGTATTGACGTGTTCTGACTGAGTTCTGTAGATGCCTGTTTGAAATTCAAAATGCTTGCTGTTCGCGTATGTTTAAGTGTGAAAGTCAATGTTTTCGAGTGGGTGTTTTGTGTTTGTAATAAAAGCGTTTTGTCGTGTTGATCTTTTGAGAATGAACTTGTCACTCACGTTGTGTTACCCGTTCACCGTGTGATCCCTTGACACCCAAACATTACACAGACCAAGAAACCCTTTAATTTATTACAACCCCCTCTTTTTCGTCATTTATTGCTCCCTCTTTCTTTCTCTCAGACAGATTGAATTTGTACAGGCCGTGGCACGGCAGTCTGTGAAAGGAAATGAATAAAGTGAATTGAATTAATCGTTCTGTTGTTGTTGCCGAGATGGATGGCGCACACAATGTCCTTTGTTTTTAATGATTTCATTTAAATGTTCAACTGCACTCTTCTGATTGGCCGGTGGCCACGTGCAGCCGTGCTGATTGGTGGATGAGCGATGGGCATGTTTGCTAATGAAAAAGAAAAATGGATTGAATATCAGAAACAGGAAATGAGAGAAAAGCGGAACATGACTCATCATCACTCCATTCTACAGAGAGAAAAAAATATGTAGAAGATCAGATGCATAGAGAATCTTATTTCTCCTTTCCTGTCCATCTATAATGGGTTTTTACCATGAATAGTAGTGTTTACTAAGGCAAGCATCTCTTGTGCTGTGACTCATGCTTCGCTGTAACACTCCCCACAATGAAATTATATTAAATTAAAATTGAATGTGTGTTCCCGTGTTCCTGTGGCTCAGTGGTAGAGCATTGCGTTAGCAGCGCAAAAGGTCGTGGGTTCAATTCCCAGGGAACACACATACTGATAAAAAAAAAATTATAACCTGAATGCACTGTAAGTCGCTTTGGATAAAAGAGTCTGCTAAATGCATAAATGTAAATGTAAAATGTTTCTTGAGCAGCAAATCAGCATATTTTTTGAAGATTCATGTCACACTTAAGACTGGAATAATGATGCAGAAAAATCAGTTTTGCATCACAGGAATAAATTCCAGTTTAAAAATATATTCAAATAGAAAAAAAGCTATTTTAAATTGAAATAATATTTCATGTTTTTGCTGTATTTTTGATCAAATAAATGCAGCCTTGGTGAGCAGAAAAGACTTCATCACTGTTTTTGTGTCCAGGTGACTGTATCAGATGGCGGTCCTTCTCCCAGACACACCACAGTATGGGTGGTGATCCAAGTGTTGGATGTTAACGATAACAAACCAACGTTTCCAGAGAAGGTGTACCAGGTCCGTTTACCCGAGCGCACCCGTAAACAGCGAGGCGCTCCTATATATCGGGTGTTCGCTTACGACCAAGACCAGGGCGCCAACGCTGAACTCTCCTACAGCATCGTCGATGGCAACGAGGATGGGAAGTTCGTAATCGATGCCAAAACCGGTGTGGTTTCATCGCCCAAGAAACAGTTCACTGCTGGAACCTATGATATTCTTACCGTGAGTCACCTTTGACCCTTAATCTCACACATGTATGTGATTATAAAATGAAATAGTGTTTTATATTATGTGACTAAAATAAAATAAAAAATAATAATAAAACAAAACAAAAAATAATTAAATTAAATTAAATAAAAAAGACTAATAAAATGAAAAAAAAATAAAAAAAATAAAACAATATTAAAAGAATAAAATAACAAATAAAATAAAAACAATACAGTTATAAATAATAGAATAAAATAATAATAATAATAATAATAATAAAACAAAATAAAATAAAAAATAATAAAACAGGATAACTAATAAAATATAAAATATAATAAAATAAAGAATAATAAAATAGAATACAATACAATTAAGTTAATAATAAAAATAATAACATGATAAAATAGGAATAAAATAAAACAGAAAATAAATAAATAAATGATTAATAAGCTTGGTAGACCATCTTGGCCATATTTAGAGCTGTTTAGACCACTTTGTTTATGCACCAAATACCTGACATGTTCCATAAACATGCCAATTTTTTTCCCACCTAATTGGAATTATATATATCATCCATATGTGATATTAGGACAAGAAATAGTCTCACCAGGTTTAACCAGAAGTGTAAACTCATAGATAATAATTTCCAGGTCTTGGGAAAAACTCTTGACATATATAGCAGCTCAGTTCTCTTAATGAGGGAGTTGACATTTTAAATGTCTTTTTCTTGTAAAAGGTTCATTCTTTTGTTTGCATTCAATGCAAAGGTCAACACTGGATGCATTCTTCCATTTCAGTTCAGTCCTTTTAATGCCTGGTGTTCTTGTCTTCCTGATGTGCGTTTAACCTCTGACCGCAGGTGAAGGCAGTGGATAATGGACGTCCTCAGCGCTGGGCGACGGCTCGTTTACACATCGAGTGGATCCGCCGTCCTCCAGCCAGTCCTGTTCCTCTCGCCTTCGACGAGCAGCTTTACAATTTCACCGTCATGGAAACCGACAAAGTGGCGGACATCGTAGGCGTGGTGTCCGCCCAACAGCAAGGCTCCGCCTCCTTGTGGTTTGACATCACAGGTGAGTGCTTGGATGTTATGTTAATGTGATGATCTATGCAATCTAGATGACTTTAGCTGCAGGATAGAGATGCAAGTGGATTTTTAGCATTTAGTGAAGGATTGAAAATAAATGTCAGGGGTCGGGATTTATTCTAACAATGTTTGAAAATTTTGAATCTTTTCTTTACATTTTAAAATTCTAAATTGTAAATGGTGTGTTTTTAGAAATAATTGTACTTTATTTATAACAAAATCTTTAAATATATATATATATATAATTGGATTTTAAAATGATAGGTTTGGCTTACAATTAGATGAAATTCATTTACAGATTAATTAGGCCAAATATTTGCATATTATGGTTTAGAGTTGGTGGGAATGTTTGTGGTTCACTGCATGATTTGTGGCGTTGTATTGCTATCTTTTGCCATTCCACGGTCACCATGGCGATTGCTTGCCGCTGTCTGTATCTATGGTGATGTAAGGTTTGTATACACACAAACAAATGACTAATACTTTTTAAATAATTGATCATAAAACAAACCTAAATGAATTATTATATTATATTTATTATATTATATTATATTAAAACAAACCAAATATCAACTGCAAAAAACACATACTAATGACCAGCCTGATGGTTAATTATTATATTATATTATGTATACAATCTTAGAAAGTGTGTTAATTTAAATAATGTGTTACAGTAATATTAATAAAGCTAAGTTATTACACATTGATGTTCGGGACACTGAGGTCCTGTATCTGTTGATATGGTAGGCAATGGGAGAGTCAGATTTGCAGCATGCATGCGTTTGGTGTTCAGATACCTTCTGTTTGCTTCAGCAGCACCTGCTCTGCACTCTTTCGCTGCTCTGCCTCTCTTTTTCTCCTCCTCTTCTTGAGTCACAGGCCACTTCCTCTTTATTTCTTTTATCCTACGACTCTTCATTCTTCATCTCTCTTCCATCCTCTCTCTCACTCTCTCTCTTTTTCTAAATGCTTCGTATGGGAAGGTCCACGCTCTTTCCGTGAGATGTTCTATATACTCCAGACCGCTTGCAGCAGGAACTGTTCTACAGAAGGTATCTTTACCAGTTCAGCCGAACTCTTTTCCTCTTTTCTTTTTCTTAACTCCTCTCTCTGTCAGTTATTCTTTCTGTGGTTTCTCTCTTTCTCTTTTTTAATTCTGTATTGTGATCTCTTCTTCTGTCTTCAACTCTGTCTGCCTGTCTTTCTCTCTCTCTGCATGTCCAGGGCTCAACGCTAAGGATTTTTTATTTGTATTATTAATTTATTAATTTTTAATTGATTTATTAATTGATTTGTACTTTGCCTGGCAAAATTTTCAAATTTCCCACCACAAAGCAAAATATTTTTTTTTTTAGTTTTCATTGTTTTTGACCCATGCAACATTGTATTCTATTACAACACCAACATTTTAGATTTGGTTAACACTGAAATTTCACAATTTTCTATTCCCATTTGATACCACATCAAAAACTAATACAAAGTTCAAACACTGCAACAAACAAACGGTCATTAATAAAACGAACAAAGTACAAGCAATAGCACAGATAAATACAATAGAAAAGTGATAGAAATTAAATATAGAGTGGTTTAAGTTTTTCAGGTATTTCTAACAGTAGTATTCAGATAAGAAATACTGCAGAAATTGAATAATCAAATGTAAAATAATGCATAATCTTAACTGTATATATTGATAAAACTGCAAAAATTATTCAGTCACGAGCAGTGTTTTCTTCTTTTTCTTTTGTTGTTTGATTAACATTAAAGGGATCGTTCACCCAAAAATGAAAATAATGTCATCCTATTTACCCTTAGGAACAACTTCAGAGTGAGTAAATGTGATGCTATCTCGACCAATTTGTATGTATTTTACGAGGTGGCTAATTCATATGAATTTGTATGACCTCACTCGTACGATTTTATACGATTTGTCTAGACCCCAGTGACAGGTAGGTTTAGGGGCGGGGTTAGCTATAGGTCAATCGTACAAATTCATACGTATTGTGCAACTCGTAAAATACGTACGATTTAGCAAAAATCGTTTGAATTTGTACGAGTGAGGTCATACAAATTCGTACAAATTAGCCATCTCGTAAAATATGTACAAATTGCCATATGATCAGGTTGGTAAATGATGACAATATTCATTTTGGAGTGAACTGTCCCTTTAAGGAAACACACCGCAGCAGGTTTATTGAGCCGCTGTCACGGATCCACTATTCTGATACACGTGGATTTTCACAGGATGTTAATGTTCACTTAACTTAATGCTCACCAAAACTGTGATTTTAACGTAATTCAGTTTAAATTTGTGCGTTAACGCGATAAAAACACGAAAGAGAATTGAAATCCGTATCGTGCGTTGTGTGAGAGACGGTTGTATGTGCGTGCGCAGGAAACCATTTTCTTTCACGTCTAATAATGCTGTAACAGACAAATACAGACCAAAATATGTTCAAATGCCCATCTTGGAGAGTTCTCTTTCACCTCTTCAATGGTTTTTAAATCACTTGAATGTTTACATTGACATAAGGAGACTTATAAACGCCTGCAAATGATAAACTTACGTAATGACACAGTGACAATTTCATCAGGTCAGTCCTTATTGTCTAGCCCTGATGTCTCTGTCTCTTTTTCTACCTGACTGTCTGTCTTTCTGTCTTTTCTTTGTTCTCTCTGCATGTTTATCTCTGTCTTTCTGTGATTCTATTTGTCTCTTTCTTCTCTTGTCTTTCTCCCTCTGTCTGTCCCTCTCTCTATATTTATATAAGTTCAGCAGAACTGTTCTTGCTCTGTTGCCGTTTAACCATCCGCTAGCTCTGCTTTCCCATCATCCCTTGGTGTTGTGCTGTGTTGCTTAAACGTGATTGGTTGGGATGTGAATTTGAGGGTGTGTTTCTTGATACAAATGTGATTTAAATGTGCGTTTGATAGATTGCTGTATGCATGTGTGTGTGCGCGCTTAGCATTTACTGTGGCGATAATGGTTTAATTCCTGCTTCCATCCATGTGTGTGTGTGTGTGTGTGTGTGTGTGTGTGTGAGAGAGTTTGTGTTTTGTTTATGAGCTACCTAAAACCCTTCTGGCGGTCGTTGACCCAGCCTTATCATCTGCGGCCTGATTAAATGCGTCATTAAACAGCCAATCGAGTGTGCATAAAGGTCAGGGGTCAGCCCAGGGTTAGCTTGCCAGACGAGGGAGCGTGTGTGAGGACAGCGAGGGTGGACGGTGATGAATGAAAGGGTGTGTAAGTGTGTGTATGCATATGTAAGTGTATCTTTCCACCAGGTGTTACAGCAACAGGCGGCACGAGATGATTAATGCGCCCTGGGTAGAACGAGTGTGAAGAGGGAGCATAGCGCCCTGCCAAAACACA
The DNA here is from genome assembly GCA_027422415.1 of Schizothorax lantsangensis. NCBI lineage: Eukaryota > Metazoa > Chordata > Actinopteri > Cypriniformes > Cyprinidae > Schizothorax > Schizothorax lantsangensis. Next base: position 4,966,118 of record CM049857.1, on the reverse strand, counting down.
CTTTCACCTCTGTTCACACGCATAGGGGTTCAAACACACTCATGCAACAACGCGATCTACGTCTTAAAGGGATCGTTCACCTGTAAATGACAGTTCTGTCACCATTTGCTCACCCTCATGTTGTTCCAAAATGACGTGACTTTTTCTCTGTTATAGACGTAAGTCATAATGGTGACGCTGCTTTTTTTATACAATGAAAGCAAATAGCTTTAAGGGGCTAAAAAAAACACCAGAAAAGTAGTGCATGTTACTTGAACACTATATATTTTAAGTCTTTTGAAGTTTTGTGTGAATGAATGAAAACAGACTGAAATTTAAGTCTTGTTTGTGATGTTAAAATTTAAATGATATGACAAAATGAGTGATACCCAAATTTGTTATTCATTGTCTTGCGATTAATCAAAATGTAGCAAAACTAGTCTAGAGTGAGGTTTGAGGCCTGTGGTGGAGGGCAAGATTTACACTGAATGATAACTGAAATTTCAGTTTGTTTCTCACACAGTTATCATATGATTAAACTGTTTTTATGGTGCATTTTGGAGCTTGACAGCTTCTGGTCTGCTTTTTTTGTGTGGAAAGCACAATGTGAAAGTTCTTTGAACTAACATATGTTGCGTTGAATGGAAGAAAGGTTTGGATTGACGTGAGGGTGAGTAAATAATCGCAGATATTTCATTTTTGGGTGAACTATCCCTTATAGTCGAACAGCTGGCTTTCACTGTGCGATAACAGTTGTTTCTTCGATCCATATTTTTGATTTGCCTTTCTTTGTTGGTGTTAATAGTCTATGAGGCACTCTTTCCTCTTTGAGCCGAGTCTAGAGAGTGCTGTGTGTTTGTGGGCAGCATGTGTTTGTTAGACTGTTTCTGTAGGATGTATAGAAAAATATAGACTTGAAGTCTTGAAAATGGAGGAATCTTTTTATATCACTTCAGAGTAGCACACACACATGCATACATATGAGAGTGTATATGTCTGCATATATTGTGTTAGTGTTTTGCATATGTAGGATGTCTGTATATGTGTTTTATATAAAGATATATTGCATATGTGGTGTGTGTGTGTGTGTGTGTGTGTGTGTATGTGTGCATTGCATATGTGGGGTGTGTGTTGTGTATTTGCTGTGTGTGTGTCTGTGGGTATAATGAGGAAATCCCATCCTACTTTTGTTTAGCACTTCCAAACCCTGTATCGCCCCCATCTGGTGTACCTGAGTGCTACAGTGGTGTGAGGTTGAATCTGTGCGTGTGATATCTGTATGTGTGTGTGAGACGTATCCATAACATATAGAGAGTTCTTGTGTTTAATCATGTTTTCTCTTTTCGTGTAAGGTGGTGATGTGGACAGTATGTTTGACGTTGAGAAAAGTGTTGGTACTATCGTCATCGCTAAACCTCTGGACGCAGAGCAGCGATCGTTTTACAACCTCACTGTGGAGGTTACAGATGGGACTAATATAGCATACACTCAGGTAAAAACACACTCTCAAATAAAAATAAATAAACATTCACGGACACTTGATACATGATACAAATGCACTGATGTATAATTATTTATTTTTATATAAATATTGATTATAATTTCTTTCTCTCTTAATATTATATATTATTACAATATATATATATATATATATATATATATATATATATATATATATATATATATATATATATTATATTTATTATATTAGTATATTATAGTAATATGCATTATCATTTATGCCAATGTTTTATATTAATATTTATTTATAATTATTAGAATCATATATATGACATTTCTATCCACTAGTATGCCCATATTTTATTTTATTATATATCAATATTTATTTATTATATTTTATAATAAAATTGAGTATATATATATATATATACTCAATTTTTCATATTTATAATAATTCATAGCTATAATTTCTCTCCACTTGTACACCTTTATTTTTTAATATTATATATTAATCAAATTAATGTTTTATATATGTCAAATTAATATTAATGTTTATAGAATTGATCTTTTTATCTTATATTAAATGTATATTAACATAATTAATATTTATTTTAGTTGCATTAATATTTATAAGTCTATATTAATTCATGTGTATAATCCGCATTTCTCTCCACTTAATTTTTAGATATTGTTTGGCATTTTTTTCACTTACTTTTTTGCATTCCTTTTCTTCCTTAGAATATGGCCTGACATGATGTTAAAAGGCAGCATAATGTTTCTTCCTATCTTTTGGAGCAGCTTTTTTGTATTTTACACTCTTCTGAAAGTGTCTAGGGAGGAAGCTCACTAGGTTTTGGAGCAGAGTTCGTGTTTGTCCTCTTGACAGCAGCTGTTTAGTCGATGATTGATGCTGATGTTTGATGGTGAGGGTTTGATTGATAACGTCTGTCATCGTTCAGATTGCCTATCCCTGATGTCAAGGTCCCATCGGATTGATAGCTCCGTTGCCATGGATACGAGCCTTTTTCAGTGTAATATGTCTGTGAAGGTCAGAGTTTAAAGGACACAATCCATCCTGAAAGGAAAAATGTGGGAGAGTGAGGAAAAATGAATGAGCGATCTGTTTATCTTTCGGAGTAGAAGCTGCTGCAGTGCTTTGGGAGGAGGATGACAGGAAGAGCTCTCGCATTTATTCAGTTTATTCACTCACTGTATATACAAAGTAAATTAACATATATACACGCATGCACAGGAACATAAACACAAAAGATAACTAATTCAAATTCAGTCAATTGCGTATTTTGGATGCAAATGCATTCCTTTTAAAATTACAAAGTACAAACACACACATGTGAACAAAGAGTGCTGGAGGGTCAGAGAAGGGACAAATGGAAAAAAAAATGATGAAAGTGATTGTATTCTTCTCCAAGAGTTGTTCTCTATTTAGAAAGCACCATCTTTCACACTTTCATACTCAAATATACATTCACTCACTGTCTGCGACACACACACACACACACACACACACAGATGGAGCTCAGCGTGTCTCCACAAGGCCGAGTGTGAGACGGAAGTGCACGTCTGTTATTACTTTATAATTAGATCAGCTAACGTGTTTCGATCTCACACGCTCGCAGACACTCACAGTTGTGTGCTCTCACACTGTCTGCGTGCTCCTCTGACCGGTGGGGCTATTAATACAAGTTAGTGACAACGGAGTATTTGTGTCAGCCGATTTGTTTGCGTTTCAGCATTCAATCAGCTTCGATTTGTTCGTACACTCATGGTGCGTGCAAGTCATGTGATTTTCATTAAGTTCTGTCCAGTTTTATCAGTATTGATCAGAGAAGTTCACTTAGACTCAGTAAATAAAACCCCTGAAATGTAGAAAATTCACAAACACATCAGTCAATACAAGGCTGCTTTATTTAGATGTGATCAAAGTTACTAATATAATACATAGTACTTGAATTTCATGAGCTTTCTTATCGAGTACAGATGCGAAAAAACATTTCCAGATTGCATTTTCCACTTACGATAATTTATTTTGACAGAAAGAACATGAAACAACATTTGCAACCCAAAGAACTTGCACAATGTGGCATTTTCAAGTGATGGATTATTTTATTTTGTTTTTTGTTTTGTTATTATTTATTATTATATCTATTTTTTAACTTTGAATTTTTCATCTAATATTTATATTTTCTTTTCTTTCAACTTTATTCAATTTTTTTATTTTAAACTAAGTTTAAAGGGATAGTTCACCCAAAAATGAAAATTCTGTCATTAATTACTCACCATCATGGTGTTCTAAACCTGTAAGACCTTCGTTCATCTTTGTAACACAAATTAAGATATTTTTGATGCATTCCGAGAGCGCTCTGACCTGTACGAAGCTACAAGAATTTCATCAAAAATATCTTAATTTGTGCTCTGAAGATGAACGAAGGTCTTACAGGTTTAGAACAACATGATGGTGAGTAATTAATGACAACATTTTCATTTTTGGGTGAACTATCCCTTTAAGTTATAGTACTGTAGTTTTTTGTTTGTTGTTGTTGTTGTTTTTTTACTTTTTTTCTTATTAGTTTTATTTTTATTTCACTTTAGTTTTAGTAATTTTAGTATTTCAACTGAAACTCATATTATTTCACTGAGTTGCCCTGGCAACATATATATATATACAGTATATATATATATATATATATATATATATATATATATATATAAAGTTTATATATATATGTAGTTTTAGTTAATAGTAACAACACTTCTACTGAGAAATTAAATTTCATGTTGACTTCCTATATGTTTTTTTTCACAGGTCCACATTACTGTTCTGGACAACAACGACAACGCCCCTGTTTTTTCCCAGCCCACCTATGACATCACAATCACAGAAGACACGCCCCCGGATACTGAGGTGGTTCAGGTGTTGGCGTCTGACCGCGACGAGCGTCACCGTTTGACCTTTAGCCTCCAGAGCAGCGTTGACCCCAGCAGCATGCGGCTCTTCCGCATCGACCCTAACAACGGAATCATCTACACGGCTCGCAGACTGGACCACGAGAGCCGAACGCAGCACATCCTCACCATCATGGTAACTCAGACTGCTACAAATAGATATTATGAAAATACCACATAACCAGAACACCACAGCAACCACATAGTAATGTATTAAACTCTTTAGAAATGCATAGCAATCATTATTTTGACTTAATTCAGTAAACAACCACCACTCACAAAAAAGTTTAACTAGTTTTATTATTTGAATGATATTCTATATTTTTTTGTTTTAATTTATTATTTTATTTAATTTTTTCTTTAATTTGTTTTAAATTATGAAGACTTGAACATCTCATATATAAATAGATGTAAACAGTCTACATGTGAATTTTTTTACCTAATAAAGTTTTATTTTATTTTATTTTATCAAGCACTTTTCTTTCTTTAATTAATCTGTTTATTAAGAACTGGACCAGTAAGCAGGCTCACAGATAATGATTTTTGAGAGAAGTTTATTTTTGAGAGAACATTGTGACTCTCAGTGGATAGATAAAGCAGCAGAGTAATCGTTTGATTGGTGTTGGTAGTTTGCCTCCCTCCTGTCTCTCTTTCACGCTCTCCATGCTTGAGTGCAGGTATGACAGGAACAGGAGATTGCTCCTTGTGCTTTAGCAGCCGTCACTAGTTTAATGTCGTCTGCACCTGTGTCGTTTCTCCACTGTGATCTAATTATTGATCTGATCTGTATCACTCCTTGTTTCCGCACTCCCCTGACGAGGGTGAGAGACAGTGAGTGTCATATCTAATAAGCACATGGATATTCCTGCTGCCTGCAAACAGATGAAATTTGTTATTATAATCCGGAGAGAGATGTTATCCACTCCGTCTGGCAGTGAGCAAGTTTGTTTTGTGTGTATGAGTTTGTGTGTGTTGCTGTTTCCTTGTGTTGGATATTGCTGTCTGTCTCAGACAGGGAATTCATTTTTGTTTCTCTCTACCACTCTCTTTATTTTGTCTCCATCTTCTTTACTTTCCTTCTATATTAGGTGAAGGATCAAGAGTTCCCGTACAGACGTAGTCTTGCTCGTGTCCTGATTGGTGTAGAGGATGTGAATGACCACGTCCCTCTTTTTACCATGGTGATGTATGATGGACAGGTGTATGAATCAGCAGCACTGGGATCAGCTGTTCTCACAGTTACTGCACTCGATAAGGACAAGGGCCAAAATGCACAAATCAGTTACAGCATCGACTCAGGTATGCACACACTCACATACACTACCTGTCAAAGTTTGGACACGCTTCATTGAATTTCTCATGATTTTTACTTAACTTTTGGATAAATTGATTTTGGATTTGTTTACATATGTCATTACCAATTTTTTATTTTATTTTATTTTATTTTTTAAATACGATGAGCAGTCATTAAGCCAGCATACATAGAACCAAAACATTTTTGAAGACGCAAAAAAAAAAAAGGGGGGGGGGAGCTTTTTTCACATTTTGGGCATTTTTTTTTGGTCACAACTCCATATTTTAATTGTTATTTTAAAATATATTTTTTTATTTAATTTTAATGGATGGTTACTTGCATACAATGAAGGAAAAGCAGCCAATAAGGCAGCATACATGGAAATAATACATTTTTGAAGAAGCTTAAAAAAAAGAAAAAATTATAATTTATTGTTTTTGTTCACATTTTTTTTGGCAATTTTTTTAAATTATTGTTCTAAAATTATGAAAACTGTGAAAAAGTATGTGTACAAATTTTTACTATTTTGTTTACACACATAATGGCAAACATGCATACAATGTAATGCATTATGACACATGTATGTTCTTTTACACAATAATGTGTACGCTAATACAGCATATTTGTAAGATCTTATTTTTCTTACACTCTTTTTTTCTTTTTCAATTTAGGGAACACAGGAAACACTTTCCGGATTGATCCTGTTTTGGGCATCATATCATTGGCTCGGGAGCTGGACCTGTCCAACATTGGTCACTATGTCTTGTCTGTCAAAGCAACGGATAACGGTTCTCCAGCATTGTCTTCGACAGCTGTCGTCCGAATCGCTGTCACCTTGTCTGATAATGCTGGTCCCAAGTTTCCCCAAAGTGAATATCAGGCGGAAATATCAGAAGGTGTTGCCATTGGAACTTCAGTCATCACAGTGAATGCTCTAAGTCTGTCCACCCTTACCTATGACATTCGCCACGGCAATGGTCATCGGACATTCCGCATCAACCAGTACAGTGGAGTGATCACTACGCAGAAAACACTAGACTTTGAAACGGTTTCCTTCTATGTGCTAATAGTCACCGCAAGCAACATGGCTGGACAGGCCTCAAATGCTACAATAACAGTTACAATTCTTGACCAAAATGACAATGCTCCAGTGTTCCAACAGCTGCGGTACCATGGAAGTATCAGTGAAGGTGCCGGGCTTAACAGTGTTGTGCAAAGTGACAATGGACAACCGCTAGTCATACGAGCAAGCGATGCTGACCGCAACCATAATGCCCTGTTGGTGTACCAGATCATGGAAGAATCTGCCAGGCGCTTCTTTGCAGTAGATGCCGGTACTGGCTCTATAAGGACAATTGCTCAGCTTGACCATGAAACCACACCTACATTCCGCTTCCATGTTAACGTCAGAGACAGCGGACATCCACAGCTCTCAGCTGAGCATCCTGCAGAAGTTACCATTGAGGTGCAAGATGTCAATGACTGCCCGCCTAAGTTTTCTCAGGATTCCTATGAAGCTGTCCTTTTGCTCCCAACTTATGAAGGTGTGGAAGCCCTACAAGTTTTTGCTACCGATCCTGATGGTAATGGCCAATCAGAGCTCACTTACTCGTTGACAGATGGCAGTATAGAACATTTCAGCATTGAGCCAAGCACTGGACTGTTGACTGTAAGAAACAGTACTTTTAGCAAAGAACGATTCCGCTTCAACGTCCGTGTTTCAGACGGACGCTTCTCCAGTACCGCTCTGGTTACTGTCCTGGTGCATGAGGCTCTGGACAGTGGCCTGGCTTTTACTCACAATACCTACAATGCCAACATTGAGGAGAACAATGGTAACATAACAACAGTTGCTGTCGTTACAGCACTAGGGAACAAATTGAATGAACCCCTGCGTTATACTTTATTAAATGCAGGTGGGAAATTTCGCATTAGGCCAACATCCGGTGCCATTGAAACTGTCGGAGTCCCATTGGACAGGGAGGATCAGGAGGAATACGGACTTCTGGTACAAGCAGGCCGTGAGGAAGATCGGCTCCGTGTTGCAAGAGCATTGGTCCGAGTTCAGGTCACCGATGTCAATGACAATTCTCCAGTTTTTGTTGGATTGCCATACTATGCTGCTGTGCAAGTGGAAGCGGAGCCTGGGACAGTGATATTTCGAGTGACAGCAGTGGACCGGGACAAAGGACAAAATGGAGAGGTGAACTACTTTCTCCAGGATGAACTGGGACATTTTGAAATGGACCGTTTGAGCGGCGAGCTTCGCTTACGGAGAGCTTTCGAGGCTGATCTCTCTAGTGTGGAATATCAGGTTCTGGTGTTCGCCCGTGACATGGGAACACCGCCTCTTTCCTCTTCACTCACCTTTCCCGTCACGGTGGTAAACAGAGCAATGCCAGTGTTCGACCGACCATTCTACTCAGTGAAAGTGAGCGAAGACATACCAATATGGACTCCAATTCTGGGAATAAATGCCAGCAGCCCAGAAGGCCAGAGTGTCCTTTACACAATCACGCATGGTGACCCTGGAACACTCTTCTCCATTGGATTTGACACAGGTGTCATCAGTGTCATCACTGCCCTCGACTATGAGACTAGCCCTTCCCACAGACTCATCGTCAGAGCAACGGATTGCCTCACAGGTGCTCGTGCAGAAGTAGATGTTGAAGTTACTGTTTTGGATGTCAACGACAACCCTCCAGTCTTCGAGCGGCCCTCATACAAAGCTGTAATTTCTGAATCTGCCATGATTGGCACTGCAGCTTTGCAAGTTCTCGCAACGGACAGCGACTCTGAGAAAAATGCAGCTGTCCGGTACCAAATCATTCCAGACCGCACCAACAGCACCGACCACTTCCACATCGACAGCAGCAGTGGTCTAATTCTGACAGCTCGCTCCTTGGACCATGAGACCATCCAGCGCTATGTGTTTCTTGTCAAAGCAGCAGATAATGGCTTTCCCCCACTGAGCAGCGAAGTGTGGGTCACAGTCGATGTCACGGACACAAATGACAATGCTCCAGTATTTAACCAACTGCTCTATGAAGCCTCTATCAATGAGTTGGCGCCAAAAGGCCACTTTGTTACATGCATACAGGCCTCTGATGCAGACAGTTCAGACGCAGAACGCTTGAAGTATGGCCTGGTGTCTGGAAACGAAAGGATTCTGTTTGAGCTTGATGCCGCCTCTGGTGTCCTCACCCTGAGTGGCCAGCGACGCATGCAGCGCATGCCTTCCACCATCACCCTAAATGTAAGCGTTTCCGATGGTGTGTTTACCAGTACTGCACAAGTGCACATTCGGGTAGAGCGAGCTAATCTACATGCCCCCCAGTTCACCCAGGGCATGTACGAGGCCGACGTACGGGAGAACGCACCAGTGGGATCAAAGGTCATTGCAATCAGGGCACAAGATGCTGATCCTGGACTGTTTGGGGATTTGAGGTATGTGCTGCTCTCAGATGCCGCTCGGGACTTGTTCAGTATTGATAGCAGTGGACAAATTACGACTCTTGAACGTCTAGACCGGGAGGAACGAAGTGAGATGGTGCTGTCCATTGCGGCTGTGGATGCAGGTGGCCGATCTGGATATTGCAATGTCCGGGTTACCATACTAGACGATAACGACAACGCTCCACAGTTTGGCGCCCTGGAGTACCATGCAAGTGTGCGGTCCGTGGTTGAACCTGGTACCCTTGTGACGCAAGTACAAGCTTGGGATCTAGATCAAGGTGCCAATGGACAGGTGAGCTACAGCCTGTACAGCGAAGCCAGCCTGCAAGTTACTGAACTTCTGGATATCGACCCGGACAGTGGCTGGGTTGTCACCAAAGGCAACTTTGCCCCATTGCGTGGATCTGTACTGTCCTTTTTCGTTAAAGCCTCTGATGGCGGGGTACCTGTTAGACATTCCCTTGTGTCAGTCTACATACATGTTTTGTCTGCCGATGCCCACATACCTTCCTTCAGCCAGCCACAGTTCTCCTTTACTGTGCCAGAGGACATGGCCATTGGGTCCTTGTTGGGA